>VWZL01005993.1:22061-84552 GCA_013396915.1 Stercorarius parasiticus | reverse complement strand
AGCATCCGTGGGGCGCGGGGCTTTGGGGCGGGGGAGGAGATGCGTGTGGAGGAAAACGCGATCGTTTCTGGCTCGGGGATTTTTTTTATTACGCTGCTGCAAAACAAAGCGAGATGTTTGCAGATTTCAAAACAAGCTGAAGGCTATTTTTAAAAATAGGGCTTCTCAGCTGCATGGAAGTAATAAGTTGCAGCCTTGTTGAATAGAAATACATGAAAACCACAGCATTTTCCTCTCCTAACTTTTAAACCCACATAATACGTGTTTGTTCGGTGCAGATGAACTAATCTCGCTATTGTATTGCCAGGGATCAGCTGGCTTGTGCTTTACATTTTCTGCAGGTCACTGCAATCATTGCCTTTTGTTGTTTTGGGATGGAGGAGTATGAAAGGAAAGGGAGGGCGAGCATAATTGACACGGTGCTAAAATTGGGCCCAGAACATAATCGTAATTTTGATGCACGCCTCGGGGGCTTGTTACCACAGTGAGCTTTTCATCTGCAAACAACAAGGGAAAAGATGGACCTTTATCACTGCGAATTTGGGGACACACTGGCTCTCTGCGTACCTACAGCTCTTGCCTTTGGGAAACTCTAACCCTTGAGCAAAGACAACTTGGATGGTTTTATTTCCAGGAGGGAATAAAATTAATTTTAATTCCCAGGGTGGTGCTGCCTGTGCAGAGACTTGCCCAGGTGCTGGCTTACTGCAGGGCTGGAGAGGTCACAGCTTTAGGCCCCTTAGGGCAATGGTGACTGCAGGCAGGTGTCAGCATCAAGAAGAGGGGCGATAGTCTTTGCACCCATGGAAAGCCCTTCCTTTCCCCAACTGGGCCAAAGTAAGTCCTCTTCCTCCGTGCTGTTTCCACAGTCACCCCACGTCTGTGACGGAGCAGCCCTCCAGCACTGCTGAGGGCACTTGCTCCTGCCCTTGCCACGCTGGTGAGGAGCCTGGGGCAGCTGGGACAGTTTCCACAGGCTCCCAGGTTCTGCACCTTCACCAGCACTCCCAAAGACCGGCCACACCAGAAGAGACCGGCAGCACCCATGGTTTTGGACCCATGGACCTGGGGTTGGCCATGGCTGGTGCAGAGAAGAGGATGCAGCCTGTCTCACTGCACGGGAAGGGTCTTTCTGTGCTGATGTTGATGAGCAACGAGATGCCATGGCAGGTTTGATCTCTTGAAATCATTTTCTGATGCCCATGGGAGCAGGTGGGCTGCTCAGCAGAAAAAGTCTGTAGCTTTGTGATTGAGAGAAGACACAGGAAATGTCTTCAGGGTGCAGATCCCTCTTTGCTTCCAGGCCAGGCATAGAGTCATGCTGGGCAGAAGACTTTGCTGACCAATGATACAGACAGACCATTCTAATTTCACAAAGAGTGGTAGCACAGGTATTTTAGGATATGTGAAGGCATTTTTTTTTAAAGATCCCTGTTGAATGCGGTGTTCTCAACAGATATTCTCGGTTTCCCACATGAGCTGGACCACAACCCTACCCATGTGGTGATTTTAGGTAAATATTACCACACTGTCCTTTCCTTCCCAAAATGGCCCTTGAGGGTGGCCATGCAGAGGTCTCCCAGCCCAAAGGATATCATAGAATCATAGAATGGTTTGGGTTGGAAGGGACCTTAAAGATCATCTAATTTCAACACCCCTGCCATGGGCAGGGACACCTCCCACTAGGAGGTCATTCAGGGAGCAGGTCACGAGAAGGTTCTCCTGGTTCCTCATCACTAAAAGCACATCATCTTGAAAAGCAGGAGGTGAGCATCAGTGAGCAAGGGTTCAGCCAGGAAGAGAAGGGGTGGGTCCCAGATCAAGTTGGGATGGTTGGGGAACATGTTGAACATGGCACAGTATTCAGCTGGGACTTCTCTCAGCAGCCATCAGACGCACCTCTCGGGATGTAGGATGGGGTGGTTTTAGAAAGAAATGTGCTATGTGGAGAAAATGCCTTGAGTTCCCCAAGAAACTTGCTGAAAAAGTGCCCTCTATTCAAGACGCAAACCAAATGGCAATGGCCGGGTCCCCGCAGACAGGGGCTCTTTGTGAGGAGCCCTCGCGAACCTGCTGCCGTCCTCCCCCAGCGCCGGGAGAGGCCAGCGGCCGCCTTTCCTGTTTTCTGCCTCCTCGGTTTTATACATTCCTGCGACGCGAGCCGAGCGAGCAAACTTCCCTGCTATTTGCAAGATGTGGGCGTGCCCCCTGCAAAATCCACAGCCTGGTCCTTCCAAACGGTTTTCAGAGGTTAGCCAATATTTACGCAGTGCTTGAGGGATGCTAGGAACTACGGTTTGAACAGGGAAGTATTTTCAGGGGTTGCCTCGTGTTCGAGGCACCTGGGAGGTAAAGCAGCTCGAGTTTGAGGTTACTAGCTCATCTTCCTCGCTGCCAATGCTCCCCATCTCTTTGACCTTTTTTTTTTTTTTTGGTCCCAGTATACACTTATGTTTTAAGCTGGTGGTGACAGTCCTGAGGATTTCCCGCTCACAGTCGCCAGTTCTAGCAGTGTCTCTTCTCTTCTCTGTGGAGATAGAGAGCATCCAGCCCATTTGAGGAGGAAATACTGCCTGCACGGAGAGATGTTTTTAATTTAGTGAATCCGTGAACTCTAAGGCCAGAGGGGTATGTTATGATCCTCTAAACCAGCAGTTTGCCTAACACGAGCCACAAAATCTTATCCAAGAGCTCCTACCACCAAGCCCATTAACTTCTTTAGAAATTCCTGCTCCAGAATACTGAGCAGAGTAATTACCGCTATGGTTAGAACAATGCCCCATAAGAATGAGACATTTTTGCTCAAAATATCCAAGTCATATCTGCTTATGTCAGAAGAAACAATGACTTTAACTAGCGTGTATTCCTGCTGCCTGCTCTGCTTCTAAAGGGGGAGGGGAGGGAAAGCAAACTCCTTTATGGCTTGTGCATCATTGCAAAGGGATTGCGATTGCAGGAGGTTTATTGCGTTTGATTATTCCTGTTTGGAAAGAGTCCAGGTTGACCGTCAGAGCCAGGGCTGAGTCTGATGGCTTGGCAGATAGGGGAAGAGAGGTCCTTGCACTTAAACCGAGCGAGGAGTAACTGAGGTAATTCGATAAGAAGTTATGAAGGTAACAAAACAGAGAGCCTCAGCGCTGTCATTCTGATGGGGCTGGTTGTTGCAGAGCTCCAGGGTAACTTCTTCAGAAGAGAGGGTTTGCTGAGACATTTGTGGATGGAGGCGAACGAGTCCGCATGACATGGTGCCACAGAGGAGCACTCCTCCATATTCTGGAGAGTCTCAGGGTGAGCATCTCCTGCAGGAATTGTCCTCAGCGTGTTGCCAGACAAGCAAACCTGTTGTTGGGCCCCTGAGGCTTGAAGGTTTGTGCTTTGCTCCCTTCTCGTTTCCTTTAATACACCGTTATCGTACCTGCTTAACAATGTTTAACTCAGGATTCTTCAAATGCTGTGTGATCCACATGCGATTGCTTCATTTCAGAACATGTTATATTCCATAGTTGCTTTAGCAGAGACACAGACCAATAAACATCGGTACTTTATCTCCCACGCACTTCTCTTTTACTATGCGTGTGATCACCAGCAATTTGCAATTTTGCATTTATACCAGTGGCAATTTTGCTTGGTACTTTGGAATCCCGCTTAAACAAACCGATTGCAATTCAAGTTCAAGTTAGCGCAGATTGCTCAAATTTCTCATCGAGGCGCTTTCACCAGCAAAGTGATGCTTAGAATTATTCAAGCTGGTGTGCATTCAGAATTTTCCATTTCTTGACATGGTCATAAAAAGTCATATTATTCAATTTGACAGCTAGGCAAAACCACCCTGGTTCAGGGGTTAAAATGGGAAAAGATAATCTGAACAGTACCCTGAAAAAATTCTGGTAGTTTTAATTCAATTTGAATTGCTTTTTGTTGCATTCTCAAAAATACACAAAAGGAAAGCTAACATCTCAGAAAAATGCTTTATTTCATTTAGTTTCCTTTATTTTTTTTTTCTTATTCTTTCTGTTCTAGTTGTTAAAAGAAGAGCTGGCCTTGCTGTCCAGCTGCTGTGCATCATTAGGGTAGCACAAAGGTAGCAGTGAATTTAGCCTAATCTATTGATGGACCTGCCAGTGCACCAGGGGCCATTGCATTCTCTCTTCACAATCTTTTTCTCTTTCCATCATGTCGTTTTACTAGATGAAGTCCACTCGCCATCTGGCCCTTCGTGACTGATTGGAATCCTGACTGGTTTGCGGCATGCTCTCTGTGAACCGCGGCGTGGCGAGCCTTATCGACACCGTGCTGTTAACTTGGAAAGCAGGCTGGAACGGCGGATAGCAAACAGCATTTTGGGCTCGCACTATGTACCTGTGGTGGGTGTATCTTTTTTGCTGACTGTCTCTGTAGTCGTATTTGAGCAGCCGTTAAATACTCCATTTATTTATACTCCCTGCTTCGCTGTTGGTATCATTTCTGTGAAAGTCATGATCTATGCTCATAGGTACTGTTCGTTGCCACGCTTTATATCAAACGAGAGGTTTGCATTTTGCTTGTTTTGACATTCCCCTTGCCTTTCGTCTTGATCCATAATAATATTATTTTTGGAGTAGCTTTTCATGGGTTATTTCTACTTTCTGTAGGGGGGGTGGTGGTGAAGGGGCCATTACACAGGTTTTATTTTTAGTTTCATGTTTCTTAAGTAAACAATTTTTTTAATGCTGATAGTCTTGCAGGAGTCCTGACTGGTTCATGGCCTGGACTGTCGTAGAGGGGAGCTGCCTGGTCCAAAAACAAGCCCGAGAGTAGGGATAAGTGCATCAGAAGTATCTTCAGATGGGTCCTAGCACACACCTAGAGGAAACAAAATCTAAGAGTATGAAAAAAAAAACCCAAACCACTAGCAGATTCTTGAAATCTGACTATGAGAGTGTCAGGCTTGCAAGAAGTGCAGGGTGTCTAAAGAAACCTGATGCTAAAGATCTTAAAAACAGTTTCAAGGTCATGTCCTCTTCACCGCCCCTGCCCACCGATCCTGCCTGCTCCCGTGCTGGCCGAAGCCCTGGGCGTGCGGCCCTGGCGCAGGCAGCCGACCTGACCCAAAACTGACCCAGGCGACAAATGTTTGTGCTCTGGCCTTGCCCTCCCTCCCCATTTCTGCACCCTTCTGCCCCTCACCGCTCGGCGAGGCGGTCCGGCCGGCTCTCGGGCAGGGGAGCTGGGGGCCAGCCGCAGCCGTCGGGCACCCTCTGCCCACCTCTGCCCGCCCGGCCTGGCTCCAAAATCAGGGAGAAGCACGGCATGCCCCGCCGGCCGCTCCCCCCAAGCCGGGGATCGTATTTGAAGCCGGGCTGTGGCGGCGGAGCTGCCCGCGGGAGCTTCCCCATGTGTGGGGCAATGGTGCCCTCTAATGTCGGCTGGGCNCACCTCGGAGGTCCCCTGGCTTGTTGGCATCTTCTCCCGTGATCCAGCTCCCGGGGATGTCAGCGTTTGAGCCGGGGACTTCGGATGCCCTTCGATCCATCGCAGGAGCTCTCGGCTGGGCTGCGCCTGATAACACACTGCCCGCTCGCTTCCCGAGAGAGCTCTGGGTAAGGTTTGCCAGGGGAGACGGCTCTCCACGCCACCAAACAGCCCCTTGCAGCTCAAGTGAGAGCAGGTTATTGAAACACACTGATTTTAAATCTACATGGTGTGCACAGTAGAGTGATAAAAGATGCGGTAGCTATATTCACCATCCTCTAGATTTTTCAAGTTGCTCTGAGTTCATATGATTCTTTGACAAGATTTATGAATAGAATATTACATTCGCTTTATTCTGTGAAAATTAGTGTTAGGGTATAGCTTGGCAATCAAAGCATCATAGAATGGTTTGGGTTGAAAGGGTCTTTTAAGGGTCATCTAGTCCAATCCCCCTGCCATGGGAAGGGATACCGTCCACTGCATCAGGTTGCTCAAATCTTCATCCAGCCTGGCCTTGAACACTTCCAGGAATGGGGCGTCCACAACTTCTCTGGGAAACCCGTTCCAGTGTCTCACCACCCTCACAGTAAAGAATTTCTTCCTAATATCTAATCTAAATCTTTCAGTTGAAAACTGTTACCCCTTGTCCTATCGCTACACTCCCCATCTTTCCTGTAGGCCCCCTTTAGGTACTGGAAGGCTGCTATAAGGTCTCCCCAGAGCCTTCTCTTCTCCAGGCTGAACACTAACTCTCTCAAGCTCTCCTCATAGGAGAGGTATTCCATCCCTCTGAACATTTTTGTGTCCCTCTTCTGGACCCACTCAAGCAGGTCCATATCTTTCGTAAGCTGGCCACGCTTCTTTTGATGCAGCCCAGAATGTGGCTGGCTTTCTGGGCTGTGAGCATGCATTGCTGGGTCATGCTGAGCTCCTCATCAACCAACACCCTCAACTCCTCCTCTGCAGGGCTGCTCTCAGTCCGTTCTCTGCCCAGCCTGTATTTGTGCTTGGGATTGCCCCAAAACAGATGCATGATCTTGCACTTGACCTTGTTGAACATCATGAGGTTCGCACGGGCCCACCTCTCAAGCCTGTCCAGCTTGACAGGCTTGGGTGTCATCTGGATGTCATCCCTTCCCTCCAGTGTGTCGACTGCACCACACAGCTTGGTGTTGTTGGCAAACTTGCTGAGGTCGCACTGAGTCCCACTGTCCCCGACAGTGAGCCCCGACAAAGATGTTAAATACTGATCCTAATATGGACCCCTGAGAGACACCACTTGTCACTGGTCTCCGCCTGGACATTGAGATGTTGACTGCACCTCTTTGAGTGCAACCATCAAGCCAATTCCTTATCCACTGAGCTGTCCACCTGTCAAATCCATGTCTGTCCATTTTAGAGGCAAGGATGTCTTTTGGGATGGTATCAAATGCTTTGCACAAGTCCAGGTAGATGACGTCAGTTGTTCTTCCCTTATCCGTCTGTGCTGTAACCCTGTCTTAGAAGGCCACCNACGTCAGTTGTTCTTCCCTTATCCGTCTGTGCTGTAACCTGTCTTAGAAGGCCACCAAATTTTTCAGGTACAATGTGCGCTTAGTGAAGCTATCAAACAAGGACAGTCACCAATCACCTCTCTGTTTTCCATGTGCCTTAGCATAATTTCCAGGAGGATCTGCTCCATGATCTTGCCGGGCACAGAGGTGAGAGACCAACTGACCTGTAGTTTCCTGGGTCTTCCTTTTTGCCCTTTTTAAAAATGGGTGTTTTGTTTCCCCCTTTCCAGTCACTGGGATCTTCACCAGTCTGCCATAACTTTTCAAATATGATGGAGAGTAACTTAGCTCAATGATAGCTCAAACCCTTGAAGTCCAAGAGAAGGAGATTCAGTTGTGGAGGATGGGGACCTTGAGACACATACCTGGTTTCGTGCAGAGCTGGCATGCCTTGGTGAGCCCCAGGAGCTTTGTCTCCTCTACATCTTTCTGTGGCTGGTTCCCTCCCTCCCTAGGAGCCGTGCTGTGGGCTCTGGCTGTTCCTTCTCTCACTCCCCAAGTTGGATTCCCTCTTCTTCTTTGCCTCTCCCCTGGGGCTTGCTCCCTTCTTTCCCTGCGATGGGGTGTTGAGATATCATGCGGTGACGCAGCACAATGAGATAATTTCTCCCCGCTCCCCACCCCCTGGCTTCTTGTTTGTATTCTTCAATTAATTTATCTTCTCGCCTACAGCTTTAAATGTGCTTTTAGCGTAGTAACTTTCTGAAGACACAGCACTAAAATTTTATTTGTTCTTAATCTTGAAAAGCAATCGTTTTATAATCTCCCTGCTAGATTCATAGCATTAATTTTGCTGCAAACTTTGAATGTGGACCAAACATAACCCAGCCAGTGGTGAACCTGCAAAGGGAGTGGTTTGATGAACTCCTTTGGGAGAGTCCCTCACATTCGTTTTACAGCAGTTTAACTATAATAAGGCAGCCCTGCCCCCAATACGGTATGTATTCCTACAGAGCGGAGACTTCATTGTACCTGGGTCCAGCAGCGCATTATAAACACGTTTATGTCATGCAAAACAATTAGTGCTGTGACTCGTTGCTGGGTTGTTATATATGGGGCCACATTTAAGCTGATATGTTATATATGGGGCAGCATTTAAGCATTTGTATGTGCCATCCACAACGGCAGCCAGCACAAATCCCACTAGCACTCAGCGTTCCGCAGATCCAAAGAGAAACCAAGTGCCATATGCCCTAACAGAGCAGAGGAGGTGGAAGACCATGGGTAACACTGGCTTAAAGGTTTTTTAATGGTTTGCATTACATCCACCAACATAGCTATTTCTTAATGAGCCAGTTCTCGAGTTTTGGACAGAAGCTGAAAGGACCTGCTACCTTGGGCCTTTGCTCTGATTACACGCGATCGTAATGTCCTTTGGTAGACGGTGGAGGCCAGGAGAAAACTACATTTTTTCCTGGGCAGTGACCAGGTTGAAAAATCCTCAGGCCACTTCTTGCAGGAGCTATTGCTAAAACAAGTTTGTAGGGGAGCGAGCACCAGGTGCCTGACCCTCAGCTTCAAGTAGGGTGAGCTTTGGATTGAGTGAGGACAGGAGGATCAGGCACAAAGCGATGCACTTGTACCTGACTCTTGAGTAAACTTTAATTTCATAATGATGCAGTCAAAGACACATGCTGATGCTGTGCAGGATAGCAGGTATCTCACTGTCTCCCAGCGAGCATGCAGTCACACATGAAGGCATTTCAAAATTACGTGGTACAAATTCATCTAGTGTGAACCGTGAGTCACATTCTCAAACAGAGTCATGACCAAGTGAGTCTGAAACAAATGTTTTCCTAACAGTAAAAGCAGAAGAGGAGCTGGATGAAAGGCCTGAAGATTAAATCCTGGCAGCATGGAAATCAGAGGCAAAATTCCCAGTGAATTGGGGTCAGGGTTTCAGCTTAGAGCCAAACAGCTCTAAGATCTTGCAGCTCTTCTCACAGTAAAAATGAGTCAGCTGGTCATCGTTGGTATTCAATGGGAAAATATAAAACAGGTGAAATCATTTAAGCTGACAGTGGCCAAGTGGTAGTGAGTTTGCTCTGGAAGGAAAAAAAAAAAATATTATCTTGAGGTGCTATATTTATGGAGTCTTACTGCTTTCTAGATCAAATGCACTTGCTTTGCAGATGGCAGAACGGCTTTTTTTTTTTTTCTAACTGCCAGCCTGCAAATTTTGTCTAGATCCTTTCTTTTTCGTGCACTGCTACTGTTAAGCGAGATTTTCTGCTGACCTGCCCCTGCAGTCCCAAGGCTTCCAAGGGCACCTCTGGTGAGATTCAAGGTGGTTGTTACTTCACCTAGGCAGAGCTGGCTGAATTTGGCAAATGATTTAATTGCCAAGGCTCAGGAGGAATATAACCCACCACTCCCCTGGCTGTGCTGTGCAATAAATAGAAGGAATAAATTCTTATTGTTTTGCCTTGAAGGTGATGAGGAGAGAGCCTGGGCAGAGCTGCTGAGTAGATTGATGTTGGTTTTAATAGGACTCTCCCCGACCCAGCTAATGTAGGAAGTCAGAGGAATTTCTTCCTAGCACCCTCCCTGGGGCAGTTTTACAGAGGTAATCCTGTTGATGTCTGGTTGGGTGTTAGGAAAATGAGCTGGGATAGCCCCCTTTTTCTAGCAGCACTTTTTCTCTTTCTTTGTTTCAAGTGTCCTAACTTGCAAAATGCTCAAGTCCAATCACTGCTTTGTCAGGACTGGTTCTCAACCAGTTTGGATTGAAAATTTGCAGGACATGCTTGATTTCTGGAAAAGCCAGATGGTGGGTCCTGGTTTTAGTGCATAAAGACTTTGATGTAGGGAGTTGTGTGTTCCAGAAATGGAATGCGTGAACCAGGGAGCAGCGCTCCAAGTGAGCTCTGCTTGGGTTATTTCCACCCTCTCCAGGGTGTGAAAAGATTAACGAATGCCAAATGGTACCGCAGTGGCAAGTCCAGCCCAAGACTATGCAGGCATTGCTGTTTTATGCCAACCTTGCTTTTGGCCTTAGGAGTGGCTTAGAATTAGGCACCAATATCAAAGCAGAAAGCCTCAAAAACAAATATTGCAACAGAAAATGTTTAGCGTATCCTGGTCACAGCCGTCATCCAGCCCTCCCATGAGCAGCACACAGCTCCAGTTGGGGCTGGCAAACTCTTGTCCTTTGGCATGTTTGGAAACACTAAATCCCTCTGTGTGCTCTTTCCAGGGCATAAAAGCTTTTGTCGCTCCTTGCAGAACGCTCTGGGTCTTTCTCCTTCTCTGTTGGCAATTCCATGGCAAGTGCTAATACCTTTGCTCAACGGAAGAGTCAGGGGGGTGTAAGCCTGCGATCGTCTTGGGGACAAGCTTTAAAAATGATTTAAAAATCTTTTTAAAACATAAATAGTTCTTAGGGATTTTATCTTGAGAAAACTTCTGTGTGCCACTCATGTTCCACTTTAAGTTACTCCTGATGCCAGGATTGTATCCTAACAATGTGCAAAGTTTGCTCTGATTCTTTACAGAGAGACAAATTTTGTTCATAGCTCCTGCTTTTGTTCCAAAATAGTTCTGAAGAATTATTTTAAGCAAGCAGCTTGCGAGAATGTGCTTTAAAGACACAGTTGAGCAGGATTGCGTCTTTTTTGTGTGTCAGACATACCTGCAACATCTTAGGAATGCATCCTCATCCTTTGCTCTGAAGAAATGCCATACCTATAGATACTGAAGTGGAAAGAAGAGAAGCAAATGGTACCATGCAGGTGCTGGCCTCTTCACAGTGAAGTTTCTGTTGTATTTGAAGTGGGACTTATTTGTATGATAAAGTAGATTGACTGGAAGGATGTGTCTTCTAAACTTTTCCACCTCTTATCTATCTGTCCATGCTGGAGTTGTAGTCAGTGTTCAACATTGGTTTAACTGAATTACCTTGAAAATTTTCCCCAAACTGCTGTGAAGATTCCTGATATCCCACTGGAGAGGCATTAGTGGGTCCCCTCTACAATCTCGGCACTAAGGAGCCTGCAAGGAAATTCTACCTCCAGCAAAAAAGGCTTGCTTTCTTTTTGTCTCAAGCGAATTCAAGCTGAGGGTGGATGGGAAGGCCAGGAGGAAGCAGTGAAGGATCTCCAAAGCCGCCTGGTGGTTTGAACAAAAAACCCAACAGTCTTGGGACTGTCATCCCTCTTGTATTCCTAGCTAAAATCAAGATTGTAATCGTTCTCCCCAGGTAGCCCTGGCTACAGCCTTTGTTGCCAATGCAGGGGATGCAGACCTGGCTGGCAGAGCAGATACCTCCAAGGGTTGGTGTTTTCTAGAGCTTTAAAACCTCTGTTTTTCCTGGGTGAGTTGGATGACAGGCAGGAGTTCATGGTCTGCTCCAACTTGCAACATAGTGAACTTCGGGCTTTGCTCTGACTTTATAAATCCCATTTAAGCCTTCATCTGAAATTAGGTGTTTGCTTAGAGGGAGAAAAGCCTTGGGTGAGGCTTTGGAAGACATTTAGAGCCCAGGCACATCAAGGGGTGTCTAGTCATGTTTGCGCATTTCACCGCTTCTGAGCTGCTGATAAATCCAGGCCTGCGTGACTATGGATACTTTCTTTCTGTCTCTTCCATTCATAGGCAGCAAATATCTGCAATGTAGGGTTGTCCCCCACTCACGTAGTGGATGGAGCCAGCTGAGCACAGGGGCAGCCGTTCCCTTTCCTCTACATCCCACATTGGCTCCGTGTTAGTCCCGAGTCCATGTGGAGAAACCAGACGGCCAAATGGAGCAAGGCTGGGAGGGAACGTGTCTCCCCTGGCCCTGAGCAGGTAAGGATTTGTCTGGGGATGTAACACAGACCCTGCTCGGTGCAGGGAAGCCGTGTCTGGGACGTGCAAGGTTTTACAGACACATGCTTTGTCCTTGTCTAATTGCTTTAGGCAGAAACATAGATTAGCAGAAACACTGAATACACATCCACATTTTGTTGGTGCTGTGTATAGCCTAGTCAGAAGGCTAACCGACAGAGAGATTCTTGTTATATTGTGTTGCTGGTGGTCTCCTGAATGCTCGAGAGTTATAAATCAGGCAATTGTTTGATTCTCACACAGGAAAATGTTTTGGTAAATGCAGGAGGCTCGAGACTAGCTGAAAATGTCTGGGGCTCCCATTGTGTGCAGAATGCAATGTGTGCAGAGGAAATCTGCAGCATTCCTATGGCAAACCACAACAAGAAGCTCCATACAGCCCCAATCAGTTACAATTCTCATATAAATTATAATGGCTTAAATGTTATTTAAATAATAAACAGCTTTTGCATTCCAGACATTGCTGCGATTCCAGAAGGTGGCTGTATAATACCAGTTGAATGAAACACTGCATACTGCAGGCTAAGTATGAGGCTTTATTTGTGTGTGTGTCCGGTCTTGTCACATCTAGCATATTCTTTGGCTATAAACCTTGGACTTCCAATGTACTGTGTGTATCTTGGAGCCCAGGGTTCATCCATTATCCAGCAGCAAGTTGTCTGAAGGTCGGTCACGCCAACATGCCAGTAAGCTGAAGACGCAACCACAGAAGCAGCAGAAGTATCCGTCGCTTCTGGGCCGTCACCATCTCTTACTAGGGTGTGCAGTTTTGCCTGGACCCTGCTCAGCAGCCAATGGTATAACCACTGCTTTAATCACAGTTTCCTACATAGATGGCCACATCACACTTGCTTAAAACAAGTATGGCTTGAGCATTAGGAAGAAGAATGGCAAGTCTGGGGGAAATCATCCCTTGCCCAGGAGAGAGCTCACCAGCAGACCTGGGCTTTCACTAAGGGAAGACTAATATTTTTTTTTTGCCAATTCTTCGATGTCCTAGCATAGCAGACCACTAGAGGCTGGCGGCATTTGCTGTCTTTTGATGTCTTTGCTTGAAGGAGAAGGTTGGTGGCCGCTCTCCAGGCAGCCCAGCAGCCCTTCTCCACCGTGTGGCAGCAGCTCATTGAAATGTGAGGGTGTTTCTGTTTGCTCAGGAGAGATTTTGGGGTAGAAGTGGGCCACAGCCATGACAGCACCTGGGAGATGACTCTGGAGGTGAGTCCTCTGGCTGAGCTGAAATCTTCAAGGTGCCACTCGATGTGAGCAGGCATGAGAGGCCCCTGCCCCAGTGAGGTCCTGCTGGAGCCATTGAGACTGGGCTGGTACAAAGAACTGAGGCTTTTTCTTCCTATTTGGTCATGTTATTCTTGGTGTAACTCTCCTGAATTCAGGCCACAGGATTTTTCCAAAACTCTTTTACAATTGACACAGTCTCTGTCCCATCTGCATATTTTGTTGTCAAATTCCAGCATTCAGAAATGTTCTCTTTTGGTTTAATTTTTCCAGAATATTAGAGAGGAGAAACTGCCCTGTGGTTAAACAATGAGACTGGCGTCCAAAGGATGATCAAGTCTGACTCCAGCCTCTTCCACAGACTTCCTCTGTGATTTCAGGGAAGTCATTAAACCCCTCTGTCTGTTAGGGTCCCATCTGCGAGACAAGGAGGATCTAATTCTTTTCCCTCGTCTGAGTCTCAACCTCTTTTTCTGTTTGCAGGGCACCAAACAGGGTCTCAATATTAGCTGGAGCTTTGGGGCTTTACCATTAAAAAGTTAATAATAACCAGCCATATTTCAGATAAAATGTGATTTGCAGTTTAATATGCTAAGTAACAAAGACTTTACCAAAAGAATGAACAATAGCCTTTTCCATTTCACAAAATAATTTGCCAGGCAGAATAAGTGCACCAGCATTTTTATAAAAACAAATTATAAATAATTGCTTTTTGCAATTTAATACACACATAGAAAGAGCCAAAAGAGTTCAGCAGCCACCGGGAATCTGATTTCATTGCCGATTTGGACTGTCTCCGTAGTTTTTATGAAAATCCCTGAAGACTGTGCTATTTTGTAAACTAAACATGGCTTTTTTTTTGCTGGCCATGTAGAGTCTTTTTCCATTCATTAGTGAGCTGCTTTTTTTGTGAACACAATTAGACAAAAGAATAAATCAGTCAACAAACATGGGACATAATTTTGGCAGTACCGGGCTGTCTATGCTCTTATTTGCTTAACTGTATAAATCTTTCACCAGAGTACAAATGAGACCAGTTCTCTCAGTGTCAGGGTCAGGGGAATAGAGGGATCGGGCCAGGTCCTGTGGATTTGACGGCTCCTGCCGACCATGGCTGGTGTTAGTGGTTTCCCTCATTACGGCAATTCAGCATTCCCACTCCTGGGGTATTGCTTTGAGATATTTCTTCAATTTCCTCTCCCATATTGCAGAACTTAAGAAACATCACCAGGACGATAGCTCCTTGAGGGTTATGTCTCCGTAAAGGGCTTTTATGTCCCTCTCTGTCCGAATATCTGCATGCCTCACTGTTTTTGATGCAGCGGCCTCGCGATGCTCTTGCAAGGAGGGGAAGGGTTACCTTTGCTGCTTCTTGAGCAGGGAGATGGGGTATGCTCATAACTTTTCATCTCACACCTCATGTCCCTCCTGGCACCCTCTAGCACACAGCCCATAGAAATGCAGTTTCTCTTTGCAAGAAGAAATGAAAGCTTTCCTGGACCCCAGAGGCAGCCATTCCCTCGCCGGCATTCCCAGCCAGCTCTCAGGCTTGCCATAAGTATGGGTGCATACCCAAAAGAGCAAAGATTTGTGATTGATTTGCGCTGGAGCAGGATTTGGTTCATCCCACTGTTTTTTTGTGTAGCTGGAGAGACTGGCCAGCTCGTATTCAGAGAGGATTCGAGGCCTGAGAGGTGCCGTTCATTGCTGGGCAGCACGTCTGCACTTCCATCCCCCTTCAAGGCTCTTTTGAGGCTGTAAAGCTTGTTTTGACCCTCTCCAGACAGGTGAATGCCACCCAGGATACCTTGTGTTGCTACAGATCATATTAACCTTCCTCTGTGAAAAAATACAAGTTGAGAGAAGGATTTGGGATTTATTTCCCCACAATTTATCCTTTTTCAACCAGCATTTTCAACTGCTGGTATTGATGTAGGTGGATTTCCCCTCCTCGTGCATATGCTGGCCTTGCTTCCCACTTCCAGTGATTTAAGAAAAGATTTCTGCCCAAGTAATATAAATAGTAAGTCTTTATGATTTCTTTTTTTTGGTAAAGATGTTCTCAGGTTTCCCACTATGTTTTTCCAGAGATTACCAAATAAATAGGCCTTAGGAAAGATATAACAGGGAAGGCAACTATAAATACTCCAAAAATGTTGAGAATAAGTGTCAAGGCTTAATGCATAGCTAATGGCCTAATCTACAGTTTCATCACAAGACATTTATTTCCTTGCTTGCTTTCACTGTAGTCTCCCTGGTATATCTGTCCATTTAAAGTTTGTTTATCCTACCCAAGAAGATTCATTTCCTATTCATAACCTATTCCTCCCCAGTTTTTAAATTAATCTTTATTTTTTTTTAAAGATGGCTTGTCAGTGACTGAGTGCTACCTGTGGTGTAGTCTATAAATGAGCCAGAAGGAGCCTTTAGATAAAAATGCAATGCCAGCCTATGCCATCCGTCATTAATGGTGCGTTATCGCTACAGGTATAGATGAACTGGCCCCTGGCTGGATGGCTGCAAATGCGATGTTCAGTGAGGGTAGCTGGGAACAGAGTTAATCTGCATCATACTTTGGCTCCTGCAGACATTTTCCGACAGGCCTCTCACTCAGGGGAGGAGGAGGATCTGCTTTGTGTCGATCTCACTGGCTGTTTTTCCATCAGTGCTTGTGTTGCCACGTTTAGCCCCTAGATCAACTGATTCTTGGGGCAAGATTTTAAAAATCAGGTGCTGAAGGTCAGGAAAGTCCAAGTTCCTGCACAGAAGACCTTTCGGAAGGACATCGAGATGATTCGGCACTGCCAACGTCCCGGCCAAGTTTGGAGAATACAGCTCATCCCGGCGTCCTTGGGGCCAGGGCAGCGTGGACATGGCTTGGCTCATGGCTTGTAAAGGTGGCTTAAAACTGCCACCCTCTTCCCTTTGTCCCGTCCATGCCAAAGTGCAGGGATGGGGATATAAATGATCCTGCCCAAAGAGACTATTGCTAGAAGAGGATTGCTGAGTTGGGCCCAGGGCACTTTCGTACTTGCAGCCTGATCTGGGATGCTAAGGAGCAGGCTTGGGCACTGAGCCATCAAGAGGCACCCAGTGATGTACAGGACCTGCATCTGGTGATCGTAGCTCATTCTGCATGGTCATCTCCACCCTATGCACTGAGTTTAGGTCCCTGCTTCTCAGAACTATGTCTTTTGCCCCAGAGGCTGAAAATAAAACTCCAAGTTGTTTTTTTTTTAACTCTGTTTCCCTTGTCGATGCCAGTAAAAAGAAGCTAAATCTGAGTGAGAGCATGTGGCTGGTTAGCTGTCTGCGCTGTGTGCCCTGGGCAGGATGAGGCTCATATCTGGTGGAGAGCGGCTGCATCTGCAAGTCATTGCTTCCCTCAGTCGCCTTGCTGGGATCTGTTTTCAGTTGCTGCTGAGACAAACTCACCAGTCAAAATATCGACACTTTTCAAGTCCAAGTCAGCAGCATTTCCCGTAAGCAGTGTTCTACATTGCATTTGCATGAGTTGCTTTTTTGATTGTCTCGAAACCTCCATAAACAGAGTTCTGTCATTAATTTTACTCTTCTATTCAGTGCTGGTAATTTGTACATTGTGCCTGTCCATAGCAAACCAGGGAGTGATGATGCTGGTGCTGTGCTGCAGGACATTCAAAATGCGAGCAAATCCATTGTTTCACGCTGAGATGAACCAAATGTTGAGCACTGATGCTTTGCTAAATTGGGATACACGCTGGGTTATCTTCCTTCTTCGGTAACAAATACGATTTCTAGGGCGTTGTGAGTTGGGTCTGTCTGAGTGCTGGTATTGCTGTAGGAATGTCATTCTTTAAAGGTGCTTTTTTACTCATCCTCTGGCTGAGTTTACAAAGGATTGTTTCTGTGCAGCCTCCAGCGATACGGTACCCACCCCGGTGAAACATTAAAGCTTTGGTCTTCCCCCTCCTTTGCCAGGAGGTACAGCCTGGCAGCCTTCACCAAATCTCGGGGCTCTGCGGTGGCATGCGTTGAATAAAAAGGTGTGCCCAGAGATCTTGCAGTTCTGTCTTCCTGGGCTTGATTGGAAACCTAGGAGCCCTGGCAACCACTTGGGATCCAAACCAGCAAATGTCTGCGTGTGTCCCTGCATTGCTGCGTGTGTGTCAGCCTTCACCGTGAATCAAGCCTCCATTTCTGAATGGAGGTGTTACTAAATTAGAGGGACTGGCTGACATGGCCAATGATGGAGCCTCAGACTGGAGGGGCTGCATGAAATGTGAGAGATGGATCAACCAATCAGTTTTCAACAAGTTGAAAGCGGTGACAATTTGCCCCTAGCTCAGGGCAGAATATCCACCTGCATCAGTGCTGGCTGGGGACCGACTGGACGCGTAGCAATCCTAGCCTGAGGACCGTGGATGATGGTGATGCTGTGTGAGCCAATGGTGCATGCTCATCAGGAATAAGGCAAACCCTGTAACGTGCCATTTGAGGAGGAGCATGGCCATGACTTCCAGGGAAGTTGTTATTCCCCTTTGCTTGGTGCTGGTGAGGCTGACCCAGTGTTGGGCCTCCCAGTTCAAGAGGGTTGTGGGCAAATTGAATTGGACCCAGGGGAGGGCTACCAAGAAGTTCATGAGTCTAGAGTACATCATCTTTGACAGAGATGGAGGGAATTGGGCTTGTTCAGCCTGGCAAAGAGGAGGCTGGGGTGATCTAACAGCCCCCTGCAACTACTTGAAGGGCAGCTTCAGAGCTGATGCAGCCAGACTCTTCTTGGTAGTGGCAGCTGATACCATGAGGGACAACAGACACAAGTCACAGCTTGAGAAATTCTGATTGGACATTAGAAAAAACTTCTTTCCCAGATACTCAGGGAGAGGGCAAATGTCTTGGAGATTTTCAAAGCTTGTCTAGAAAAAGCCATAGCTGAGCTGATATGTTCAAGCAGAAGGGTAGATGAGATCTCCTGAGGTCCCTTCCTACCAAAAGTCCTGTGATCCTACAAAATCAGGGCATTGGGATCTCTGTTTTCTTTTTCTCTTTAAGACAATGACAATGCTCAACTGGAAATCCAAGCTTTAACAAGTAAGAAAGCAAACGAACCCCCAAGCAAACAAGCAGGCAGACAAACGAATAAAACCCTAAGTAAATAAGCAAGCAAGCAAACCAACCCCCCAAAGGACAAATGAGTCTTGTTTATTTAATTGCCCAGTTTGCAGTCAGCCTCACAATTTTTGTGGATTTAATGCTTTCTTTTTTTTTTAAATTTTGGGATTGGCTGGTAATTTGTAGTCTGAGTGGAGTCACATGTGAACATTTGCTAGCTCAGTCTTTCTGTAAATTTGCAGCACCTGGTGAAGGAGGGAAAATGGCTCAGCTAGAGGTGTTGATGAGAGTCAATCTAACTGCATTAAGACCTAGTTTTGTTCCAGAATCTCTATAAATCTACTGCAAGAAGCGTGAGGACTTAGAAATAGCTGTTCTGCTATAAGCTTCACTTGCAACCTTCAAAAATAAAATCAGTGTCTTTGAAGAAGAATTAAAACAGTCATCTCTTCATTGCCATCAGAGGCAATAAAAGTGAAAGAAGTGAAACAGTTAAAGAGTTGAAGAGTTTATCACGTGCTCTTGCTTGGGGCAATGTCCGCTTTCACTTTGCTGGGGCTCTCAAGCTGGTCTTTGTTGTGATGGTCCTTGAAACAATGAGCCCACCTGGGATGAGGCTGAAGAATGGGATCTGTGGTTTGATGTGAGGTTGCCTTTGATCCTGCCTGGCAAGTAAGGGAAGGGAAGGAAAAAGGAAAGAAAGAAAGAAAAAGTAAATTCCCGTCATGCTGACTCAACATCTTTCACATCGTAAGCTTTGAACTGCACACACAGCTTCTGCACCTTACCTATGCTCTGTATTCCCAGCTAGAAAGTACCTTTGTGGCATTTTTTGGCCTGTCAGCCTGCAGTAAGCCATTCCATGAGTGCTATGAATGCAAAAGCAAGCTCTGGAGGTGAGGAAGAAGTCTCAGGAATGAGGACCGAGACCCTGGGGGAAAGCGGATGCTCAGGAGAGGTCAAGAGGGGACAAGTGATCTTTATTGCCTACCTGATTGCAACCCTGGAGCTGACCTTCCTCTTCATGCAGATGGGAGTCATACCCGTGAGTATGGGTTGTCCTGCTTCACAGCATGTCTTGCCTTCAATGCCTGGCTATGTAGCTTTCCAGTAAAGTCAGAAGAGAGTTTTTAGCAGGAGAGAGGAAAGTGTATTCCTACCTAGCAGCCAAGCTGTGACTGTGTTCAGGATATGCCCAGGCAGTAAAAGCTGGTTTATTATTTGTACTGCAGTAGCGCCTAGAGCCCTTCCCTGGCCTGGTAGCCCTGGGTGAAGCTGATGTAGTTTGTATCTTCCTGCTTGCAGTGGGAGAGTGGCCCAACAAGCAGGCTGCAGAAATCAGAGATTTCAGATCAGAGGTGGGTTTTTCTGGGGGTTTAATAAACCAGCTGTGAGTGGGAATCATTGCTTCTCACTTACTGGACTCTTCTATCTGGTTTCATAAAAATATTTAGGTTGGAAAAGACCCTTAAGATCATTGAGTCCAACCATAAACCTAACACTGCCAAGTCCACCACTAAACCGTATCCTTAAGTGACACATCTACACAGCTTTTAAATACGTCCAGGGATGGTGATCCTTTTCTGCCAGGCAGGTTTCCTGCTCTTGTGAGCTCCTGGATCTATAATACACCTGTCCACCTCTGTTTCTGGTGAGCCCATGCCTTCTAGGAGATCTCTCTGCTGGTTTTGTGCCTCCAGACGCAAACTGCTCCATCCTTCTGGGACTAAACCAGCCTGGGATTCCCTGAGCCTGAAGGCTGAGAGACAATTTATTTATGGGAGATTGGTGTAGTTGATCACTGATCAGTGACAGGGGCTCTGGGGACCTGAGTGCAGAGCACGTACTGGGGAAGCAGGCAAGATTGGGGCACCTCCACACCTTCTGAGAGCTGAACTAGGCTGAGAGTTTTAAACAACTCTTAGCAGATGGCACAAAACAACAACATGAATCAGAAATAGCTGTCCCTCGAGCATACAATTTTCAAACAAAAAACCCCCAAAGGATCGTGGCTCTTCAAGGTGTGAATCTGGTATTTTGCAAGCTCAGGTTGTGAGTGTACCATCCAGATTATAAGTAAAGGCAATATTTTGCTCATGTTATATTTGCACTGATTCCGGCTTGCTCAATTAAACAACAGCTCCAAGACCTTGCCACATTCATCTCCTGGGTAGTGCAGGGTCTGGAGGCAGGAAGGCTACTTAAAATCTAGCTCATCCCCCTTAGCAGTAGCTGAATATGTTCAGCTGTGTTGGGCTGCAAAGGTAAAGGGTGATTCACATTTGTCACCTGGTGCAAAACTGATGGTTTTAGCCACATCCCCCTGATCTTCAGTGGATGATGTGGGATGGAGACTTTTGGTCTTTATTAAGCAGCCTGTGTCGGATAGATTTCATCTGTAGGTATGGGGATCTGAAGGAAGTTCTTGTTTGGAGCTGTAGTCCTCTCTACACAGACATTAAGCTCTTTATTCAGAAATATGGCATACTTCATTTCCTCTGACCTGTTGTTTTGGGGTTTTTTTGTGTTTTTTTTAGTACTTGGCAAAGAGCCTAGGTTTGGATTCAGTGGGGTTTGGCTACCTCCAGACAACCTTTGGTGTCCTCCAGCTTGTGGGAGGTCCTATTTTCGGAAGGTAAGTGAGAACGATTCTCATGACCCTTTTCATAGCTGAAAAAGGCCAGACATTTTTATACTTTAATAAAAAATAATTTAGTTCTGGTTCATGGTCCTGTTGAAATGTTTGAAGATTTCATAAATGGGCAGGGGGAAAACAAATACTACAATTAGAAATACTGCAACATAGAAGCAGCCTTTATATTAACTTAACTATGTTTTAATGACACACGTTTAAGAGTAACAATATACTGGGAACAGGCTTAAACCATCAGAGTCCTCAGAGCCCAAGTCCTAACAGCTTAATCCTGCAAACATTTTATGGCCATGTGTAACCTTAGAAACGTCTTGTGACTGGGAAATCTGAAAAAGAGGATATTTATTGATGTTAAGTAGAGCTGTCAATGAAAACAATTAAGGGTCATGTTATTTCTACAGCTGAATCTCACTGTATCTACATCATTGTTAATACAAAACTAGACTTGTATGAATCTCTAAGAACTGATGCATCTATAAGCTCATCTATCAAAACAAGAAAAGAGTGGAAAAGACTCAGGTTTTCTGCCTCTCTACCCCATGGGACACACACTCCTGTTCCTAATGAAATGTAAAGAGCCCAAAAAATTGGAGTGGTGGGGGAATACATTCCCCAAAAGCAGAAAAATATTTGAAAGAGCAACATAATCCAGTGATAGGAAACTAAAATGAGGCTGAAGAAAAATCTAGCTTTTCTTCCCAGTCCTGCTACTGATCAACAAAGTAATAAATGGATACGGAGCTGGTGTGTGCCTCAGTTTTCTTACATGGGATTTGCTATTCTGGTTGATGTAGATTGTGAGCTTGGCACATGGTGTGTAGCACTTCAACAATCTGATCTCTAAAAGCCCTTAGACACTACCATAATACACGCTTTAAAATTAATAACAATAACATTAAATTCTCCAGTGCAGCCTGGAAGAAAATGCTTTCCTAAGAAGAGAGATGGTGCAAAGGGCCCAATTTGAATGCTTTTTCTAGTAATATACAAAACTCGAGTAATATTTCTGTTCTGGATCTGGTGCCATCTGAAATCTGGTTTTCCTCTGCGCATGTCATTCACTAATGTCCAGAAGAGATGTTGAAGGGAAGGAAAACAGCAAACCAGAATCCATCTGGGTCTGGACTCCCACCGGTATAGATGGGACTGAAGGTGTATATTGCCAAATTGAAGCCAAAATTTGCAATGTAGGTCTGAGATAAAAAGGATTTTCCTAGATGTAAGGCTGCTTTGAAAAGAGAAAATGTGAAGGAGAGGGGTAAGAGAGGAAAAAAAAGTGTAGCTTAGCGCAGTTTTCCTTGTTCTTCTTGCTTGATGCTCCTAAACAGCCGTGAGAAGATGAATTTAATCTTAGTAACTAAACTAAAAATGCCCTGAACTGTGTAGTGAATTGTGGACTTTAGGTTACAAACACATGATATAAACTTTCCTGGTTTTCATGTAAACAGTGAAGTTTTGACCTGCACCTCTTCCTCAACATGAAGACATTTAATTATTTATGCTTAGCTTTGTTTGTAGACCAGTCTTGGCATTTTTTGAGGGGGTTGTTTCTTTTGGTGTAGGCACAACTAATTGCTATGCAAGGTAACGTTCATATGCTAACTGTAATATGCAACTTCAATACAATGAAGGAAGGAGGAACTGGAGTGAAAAACACAATCTAAGGCGCGTTTTTTATGGTCATCTTAGTCCCAGTTGCTCAGAACTCTTTCTGTGGTACTCTTGGACTTTGTCCAATTTAGGTTTTAGTTCAGGTTTTATTCAGCTCCAAGTTACTTTAAAAAGCTAATCTGTCTGGTTTGGGTTTTTTGCCTTGCATAGAGGCAAATTTGAGTCACTATTGTGAAGTCTTTATCAAATCGAAATAGAAAATTATTTATTTTATTTAAGTGATGCTGAATGAGCAACGTTGCTTTGAGCATTCTCTGGGAAGAAATTGGAATAGCTTCAATTGCCATTGAACCTGAACTAAAAAATTAGTGACTGTGATTCACTGGTCTGAACCAACTCTAAGAGTCACAAAGTAAAATTTGAGGGTGCTGTGCGCTCTGAAGTAATAATATTGAAGGAGTTACTGAGCTAAGCTGCTGTAACTGCCTCTGGTCTTTAGCAGCTCTGAGAGAAAACACATTATTAATTGAAACGCTAGGGGAGGAGACTTAAGCAAGCACACATTATCTTGTGCTTACGAGGGGTCTGGAAATGGGCTGAGCGGTGGCAGTTGCTAGTGCATTCCCCTGTTACACCAAAGTGTCTGTGACAGCGTTCCCAGGTGGGCAGCTGGTGCTTCAGCAGTGGTCCTTGCACTCTTCCTCCAGGCAAGGCTTCCAGTTTTGGGTGGGGTGTTGTTTTCTTGGTTTTGTTTTTTTGGTTGTTGGGTTTTTGTTGGTTTTTTTTTTTGCAAGGCAAAGTTTTGTATTGCTAGTAGTCAGCAATGAAGACAGGTTGTTCAGCTCTCAGACCCTGAGCTCCTCTTGAGCTCCTCTTGAATAGCTAGTCCTCTTTTGGGAACCGGGCACTTCTGGGAATCTGATCAGCACTTTCCATGGCAGATAAATGAGAGTGAGATGCCCATGCAAGTCCACCCATCTGTGTGCATCACGCTTGTAATGACTTGCACGGTTCCACTTCTGACAACCTTGTACCATTTCTTTACCAGGTTTGCGGATCAATTTGGCACACGAGCAGCCTTAATTCTCTCCTGTGCGTCTGGAAGTGCCTTCTTCCTGCTCATGTCCATTTCCACCAGCATCCCCCTCCTTTTCCTCTCCAGGCTGCCAGCAGTGTTCATGCATGGGCTATCAGGTGAGCTCAGTCAGGGCTGAGTGGCTTTCCAAATTGCTTTTATTGCCCAATTCTTCTCTTTTTGCTCATGTTGCTGTAAGTCAACAGGCTCAACAGCATGAAGGAAGGCAGGAGGAACATTTGATGGTCATCAGGGATGAAATGGTGAGAACTGAGCGGCTGAATATGAGCCAGCAGTGTGCCCAGGTGGCCAAGAAAGCCAATGGCGTCCTCGCTTGTATTAGAAATAGAGTGACCAGCAGAAGTAGGGGGGTGATCGTCCCCCTGTACTCAGCACTGGTGAGGCCACACCTTGAGTATTGTGTCCAGTTTTGGGCACCCCAATACAAGAGAGATATCGAGGTGCTGGAGCGAGTGCAGAGGAGGGCAACGAAGCTGGTGAAGGGCCTACAGAATAAATCTTATGAGGAGCGATTGAAGGAGCTGGGACTGTTTAGTTTGAGGAAGGGGAGGCCGAGGGGAGACCTCATCACTCTCTACAACTACTTGAAAAGACATTGCAGAGAGGTTGGTGCTGGTCTCTTCTCACAGGTAATTAGCGATAGAACAAGAGGGAATGGCTTCAAGCTGCAACAGGGTAGGTTTAGATGGGACATTGGGAAAAAATTCTTCACAGAAAGAGTGGTCAGACGCTGGAATAGGCTGCCCAGGGAGGTGGTGGACTCACCATCCCTGAATGTGTTTAAGAGTCGTTTAGATGTGGTGTTAGGGGATGTGGTGTAGGGGAGAACTTTGTAGAGTGGGGTTGATGCTTGGACTTGATGATCCCAAGGGTCTTTTCCAACCTGAATGATTCTATGACTGTGAAGCAGCAGGTGTATTGGTTGTGCAAAGAAGCAGGAAAACAAGGCTAGTAGCCCATAGTCCCAGATCCATCCTCCTGTATCATCTTGAGGAAATTGCTTGGACCTCACCATCCAGACACAGGTGACGAATACTTGTGGGCAGCAGTGCTACCCCAAACTTCTTAGCTGCCTTCTTGCAACCAGGATGTTGTGTAGGACAGCTTTTCTCTTTCTCCTCATAAAATGGGCATATTGGTCAAAATGAAATGTGATTACAAAAATACCTTCCATTACCCACCAAGCTGTTCTGCTTTAGTTGGCCTTTCCTAGATATTTCTAGTAAGAACCATAAACAGCCTTTACCTACTAGAAGTCCATGTAACTTGTACAAGAGGACTCAAGTTGATAGGGTGTTAAGCCTTTTCTTACCACTTGTGAAGTGGCTTATTTGAGTGGTTTGAGTGTTTTTTGTTTCCTACAACTGATGGGCTGAACCAATTCCACTCAGCGGTGTGCACAAGCATTTGCCCTGGGGTTGCAAGGACCATTTTGTGGCAGGCACTGTTTCTGTGGCCTACAAATTTGTATAGTCATTGCTCAGAGTCTGTGGCAAGCTTCTTTCATGGGATTGTTTTTCCCTGCAGGTGCTCAGAAGGTTATTACAGACCTGACTGCTCCTTCCCAACGTGCTGATGCTTTGGGGAAGCTGGGTCTTTGCTTTGGGATTGGTATCATCATCGGCTCTGCCCTGGGAGGTGTTCTCTCCACCAAATTTGGGTGAGTGGCTCACTTGTTCAGTGTTGGCTTTGTGACAACCATTGAGGGAGTTGCTAAGAGGTATTTAGCTTTCCCCCCAGCTTTTTATGATATCTTACTGCTGGTGGCAGTAGAGGATCGTACCAGAACTCAAAATATTGCTTTCCGCACTGCTACAAAGAACTACTCCCACTGTTTTTAAGGAGACTTTGTTGAAAATCTCATCTTCTCTCTACTTAAAATAATTTAAAAAACAAGTTGAAGTGAGAAACGGGGTCTGTCTCCTGGTTGTCTTTTCTTTGGAGCTGAGTGTGCTGAAAAGTAGCACACACCGCATAGCCTGCTTTTAAGAAACAGTGCTGTTCAACTGAGAAATGGAAATCTGTAGCACTGTGAGACTCGTGGGGAAAATTGGTGTGCTTGGGGGATGCTCAATATAGAGCAAGACCTTGGGAAAGGGGAAAGCAAGCTTGGGACGGTGGGGGAAAAGGGTGAGGAGGTCTATCCCTGTCACGGCAAGATGAAGCACATGCCTGCCGCTTCCCTGTTTGCTTTCTGCAGCCTGGCACGTCGTAGCGGGCTGCCACCTTCTCTTATGTGCTGCAGTAGGCAAGAAATGCCTGATTTTTGCTGAATTTACCTGTCTGTTCATTACTAGTAAAGGAAGCTCAAAAGCTGTGGTGTGTCGAAGAACTTTGCAGGCAGGGAAGTGCGCATGGCTGTAATCTTCCTGGCAGGTTCCCGGTGGGGGGAAAAAACCAAAACACCTTGTGAACTTTTGAGTGTTTATTTTGCTCTACTTCTTTTATTATGGACACTTGCTTCTGCAGATTCAGGTTAGCATGGAAATAACTTTTTTTTTTTTTCAACCTTTGTGAGCATTAGAGCTGCTCTACAGCCTAGGATAGAGGCTAAAGGTCATTAGGGGAGGCTCTGGTTTTCAGGAACTGGGCTTGTCCTGGAAAGGATCAGTGTCGTTGGCAAGTGTCAGTGTTGTCTATGTGTCCCTGTTGGTTTGCCTGTCTGTGCTGCCTGTCACTGCCTCACCCTCATGGTGATCTCGGGCTGCTTTATCAGCATGGGACCCGCCTGCCCTTATCTGTACAGTGATGCTATCTCATTAACAATCAATTTTCATGAACTTCAGGCAGCTAAGTTGAAAGTCATTGATTTTTTTTTTTTTCATGATCCTTGTCCTAGAGCCATAAACACTGCGCTTACATTCATGGTATACACTGTATATGGTGATACGTCACCTGGGCATTTTGCATAGGGTGCACTCGGTTATGGTGTTAGGCGTCATTCCTTGCTCTCTGAACCCTGTTGTGCGTCCACACGCGTTTGGGTGCTGCAGTGATGCTACTTTGCATCTAAAATCCTTGCAGAGGTTAATTGAAAGGAAGACTTTAACCTTGCTGCCTCAGGGAGCAGCCCCTGAAAAAACCTGCTTGTTGCTGTACCTTGGTACATTGGCTGAGCCAAATTAATTGCTGCAGACAATCTCTGGAGTTTTCTTCCTCTCGCCTGAAACCTCAAAAGGTTTTCCTTGATCCTTTTGAGGTTGGTGCCTGTTCTGTGTTGGCCAGTTGATATAAGGCTGGCTAGGATTCATTTTGTAGTCGTTATATGGTTACATAAAATGAGAATTGGGGATGTACATAATACTAATTAATTCAGGATTTATAGATATTGATGGTTGAGTGGGGTTTTAGTAAGTATTATTTTTAATCAAATACAGTGATTGTATCCCTTCTGTGGGTTAACTGCCTGAAAGTAAAGATTACCTCAGTTCTCAGATTAATCTTTGGTTATGTGTCCATATTTAAACATCAACATTCAAGTAGCATTGTTATCTAGCAAAAATTTATGGGGTTTCACTTTCCTGCGTGTGCATCAGTCATTGGTTTATAGAGAAATCAGCAGTGGGAGAGAATCCCCTGTTTCACTTGATTAGTTCGAGGCATTTGAATGCAGTCTGGCTTTTGGATGTCAGGGCTTGGTGCTGTCAGACAGCAGGATGCTTCCAGACTCCCCAGGTTGCTGCTTATTTTGAAAACTTCTGGTCCTTAACGTTTTGTGCCTAAAACATAACCCTGAGAAAGGTGAATGTTGCTCGTAATTATGGAAAAGTAAGGGACCTGCACCTGAAAAACTACATAGCTTTTGACTTTCCCATCGCAGGGGGGTTGTTTCCCTTCCATCCGGAGGAGGGCAGCTTCGCCTCGCAGTTGCTCCTGGCCGCCGGAGCCTCCCGTCGCAGTGGTTTCGGGGCTGCTCTTCTGTGCCGTGGCAGGACTTGGGAAAGCAGCCCGGCTGCCGGCAGCATTTGGTTTTCTCCATTCAGGATCTGTGCATCCTCCTGGAAGGATGGCAGGAATTCCCATTAACAAGGGACAAAGCCCAGCCTGCTGGCAGGACCTTTCTGACCACCCTTGTGCAGAGAGTTGATTTGGCAGGGAGGCCACCCTGGCTGTTTGGTAGCCACCTTTGCCGCAGTCGCATCCCACCTTTGCTCTGACAGCGTGCCTAGCTTCTCTGGCAGATTTCTGTGCAAAGCTTGGAGGAGCAATCTACTGATTTGTAGTGTTTTGGTTGATACTGGCAGTGGGCGTGAATTCAGCCCTGAGCGCAGAGGAAGACAGCTCTGTGCCACGAAACAGCCCCCAGAGCATCCCCAGCACCTCTGGCCGTGTCTGCAGCACTGACCTGGAGGGAAAGGAGCGGGTGTTGCATTATGGACGTATCCAAGGCTCCTTGGCTCTGCCGCCATATCCCACAGATTATCTGTTAATCATCCCTCCCTTTTTCCCACATTTGTACAGGAAGGCTCCAGCTGTACTTGGAGCTGCGTAATCACTTCCTTTTTTTTTTTTTTTTTTTGGAGAAGAATGACCCAATCTCCTTCCTTGGAAAATAAGCATTTCTGCCGTATCATGGAAGAGCAAAGCTGGAGATTTCTGTCCACTCTGCATTCTTCGCTCTCCCTTACCACAAAGCTGGCCAGAGTTCCCCGTCTGCTGTTGACAGCATTATTCATCTGTTAGCAGTGGTTTGTATACAAGAGAGGGGGTAGAAATCAGTCTCAGTTCTTCAGCTGATGTAATTTTGGTATTATTCCATTGCATTGTATTTACCATTGATGTACTTGACCTAAAGAGCTCGTCTGTTGTTTTCGTTGCTGGAACAATATTTGTCAACCCTTATTTATTAAGGGACCCCCAGGGAAGCTGAATGGCTTGTTTCAATTTGCATAGGATTTCTTGGATGTCAGATCATGACCTCCGCTTCTAAGCTGTAGCCACCAGCTCCAGCCCTTCCTCTTCCTCTCTCTGAAGTACCACATTTTTCCCCATGTTTTCCAAAACTTTGAATGAAGCTGTAGCAAAGGAATTGTGACTTTCAGTCAAACCTGGACACATTTCATCTGTGGAATGTGGCTTTGCCTTTTGCAATTAAAGGAGCTGCTCACCAGCTGGCTTCACTCTATTGAATTTAATTGCTGGAGACCTTGCTCTTAATATATAGCCCTCTCCACTCACCTCGGTACAAACAGTGCGTACATGAAGAACATGGTTTCTATGGGCAGGGTGATGGTCAGGCGAATTTACACCACCTGAGGATGAGGTATAAGCCAATTTATTAACACAAGCTGTTGTAATCTTAACTGTTTGGAAAGCGTTTTCATGCTTGTATGCTTTTTTTTTTTAATTGGTGTTTTCTGGTCATTGTTCAATTGGATCAGGATTGTGGATGTTAAAATACCTAGCTTGAAAATAACTCCTGCAGTTCATCCAAAGTCTCCAGGTTCTTGGAGAGTCTGCAAACTCCATGACAGCTCATCCACAAAAGGTGATGAAGAAAAGGAGCTCTGTTTCTTCTCTGCAAATGTTCCTCCCTCCCTCCCTGTATGCTTACTGCAAAGCTGTTAGAGGACTGCAGGCTGCAGGTGAGTCTGTACCCTGGAGAGAAGTGATTTGGCGTTTGTAGTAGACTTCTGTGGCAGCGCTGTGAGTGAAGGGTGAAAGAAGAAGGTTGGGTTAGTCTTCAAAAGTGGAAAGATGAGCCCAGGTAGCTAATTGCAAAGATCTCATCCTTTCTTCTGAGACTATGATTAATTGCATTTGGCTTCTTTCTTCTTTCTTTCTAACAAGGACATACAGCAGCTTTGCTGCGTGACCCAAGGTTTGTTTGCTTTCTATGGACAAGGAGAGATTTCTTCATTTTAGTGACTCAGCTGTAGGCTTAAATCTCTTCGAGCAATTATTCTTTTGAACTTGGGATTTTCCTGGCCAAACCCATTTGGTTTCTTATTTAATATTATTACAACAGGCTTTGGGGATAGTTTTTTTTCCCTGGCTGTGCTATTATCGTTCTTCCTCAAGGGAAAAAGAAGCAGCTTGTTCACCCAGAGTAGGGAATTGCATTTCTTTTCAATAACCCATTTGAACAATGTCCTCTGGCAGGGAATTTCTCATCGCTTTGCAGCAGAGTGGAAAAACTGTGGGTGTTGAAAGGGCTGAAGGCTGGGAGTTGGGAAGGCGGGTGGGAACATGGCAAAGGGTGAGAGGGTTGCACCCCGTTTCAGGACAAAGCAGGGCATTCTGCTGCTGGGAGCTGCTCCTGCTCCCTTCCAGTAGAAACTGTGGTATTTCTCCGGCTGGGATGATGTCGATCAGCCAAGCAGCATGGACCGGTGATGCTGGTACAGGCACTGCTTTGTCCTTTGTATCAAGGGACTCTGGGGAGAGGAAGGTGGTGTCTGCTTGCCGGAAAGTCATCCACAAGCTGCAACGTGGTCTGTCACTCTCTGTCAAGCTCTGTGGTGCCTTGGGAGAACTGGGGGGGAACAGTGAATGGACTGTTTGTCAAGGAGCTGATGGCTTGGGGAAGGCACAGAGGACCTCAGCTGTGGCCTTCTGTGAAAAACAAACCAAAACAAAACAGGATCCAGAGATTCTTCTTCTCATTTACTCTGCATGACACCAATCTCAGTTTTGGAAGCCATGGTCCCAAATATTGTCTGTATGCTCTGGATAGAGGATCATGCACACCATCCCTCAACAACTTGTTGGTTTATAGTTCAGGTCTAGGGCACTTCTCTCCTTTCCTCTGTTCCCAGCACCAGAGCTTTCTGGTTCTGATGACTAGTTTAACCTATTCTTGAACCTGAGAAATGCCTCAGTGCACTTTGGGTGGAGTTCACCTAATCTTAGATGTCTACAGTGGAAACAACTACACCAAAATTTGCTGTTCAGACTCTGTGTAGTTGATGGAAAGGCACAGGCACTTCTATAGCGCCATTTGCCTCCTCATGAAGCAGGCCCGAAACAGCCCAGGGAACGGTCTGCTTCACAAGCTTTCTGCTTGCTTAACACCTGTGTCCCAAACCACTAGCTCTGGCCATCAACACATTGTGCCTGCGGTCACAGTCCTGGAGTTGGATGCTGGGTTGTGAACATACCAGAAGTCACCAGGATGCAGGTCGTGGGCAGTTTCCTCTGTCTGTGCTGCCTTCATGTGACAGACAGGTCTGCACTAAGCTCATCCCCAGCCTTTCCTTCCTGCAAACCTCCATTCCACCTACCACTTCTAGGCCACTAATCTTAGAATTGTGTCCGCTGGCTTTCTCCTATTTACCCATTGGAAAAATCACCTTGACACTGCAAAGGTGCCCCCATTCCCCCTTTGCAGACCTTCAGTAAACCTGGCTTTTCCATCCTCTCACTACAGTCCCTGGTCTTAACTTCAGTGGACGGAGGCATGATGATGGGGCCGAGAGCTCCCCTTTAGTCCGTCACCCATAGGTGGGGCCCTCTCCCAAGGGAGGAAGAGTGGGGTGCAGGGCAGGACCCAGCAGCTCATGGGAGGGAGAGCGGGTGCCTTGTGGCTGCCCTCAAGGGCATGGCTGAGGAGGGCTGGGCTTGGGTTGAGCTAACAGGGTGCTGCTTGGCAGCCCCTTCCTCAGCCTTGTCAGGAGCTCCCCATTTTCCTTCAAAACCTTCGTTCCCACTTGGCTTTATGCATGAATTTGGTGGGAGAGCTGTGAGTGTGGCTGTGCAAGCTCACAGGGGATGTCCACCAGCCCCTTCTCCCCACAGTACCCTCATTCCACCCAGGCATCTCTGCCCTTTTGGGTTACCTGCTTCATCTTCCTGGGGAAACCATAATGAAAAGGCATTAAAAAAAAAAAAAAATAAAGAAAGGGAGAAAGTATCCAGAACTTCCTTGTGTGGCTGGTTTGTGCTGCTTAGACAGAGAGATGAGGTTTGGGGGTTGCTGGGAACTGACTTGCACCAGAGCCAATGGGAAGAGGGACTCCTGGCGTGGTTTGCCTGGTGTCCCTCTGTAGGTTGACAGTGGTTACCCCAGCAGACAGACAGACAAAGGGCAAAAAAAAAATATCTGTGGGGGAGCTAAGGAAATTACCCTGCTGCCTTCCTTCAGCTTTCATCGCGCCCATGCACCGGGGGAGGCTGCCCTGCCTCGCCGCCCCATGCCTGGAGTCAGAAAGTGAGGGGGCGGCAGGTGAGCGAAACCCTGTTTTGCCCACGTGGTGGCTAGATCGCGATCAAAAGTGTGTGTGTTTGTGAAGTTACCTTTGCTAAACAATTATGGATGTTTGAACACCACTCCCCTCGGCCGGCGCTTTGAAAGCGCTGGGTTTCTGTGCGATGAGGTGCCCTGGTTGGTCGTTCGCTGTGTTCCTGCACGGTTGTGTCAAGGTGGTGGCTGATTTTTCTTGTTAAGCCTGGCTTAACAGTGCCAAGTAATAAGTGTAAAAACAAATAGAGGAAAAAAAACCCAAAACAAAACCAACCCCCGAAACTTGGAATTTTATGGAAAGGCACAAGGCATTTTGGGCCTGGCCTCACCAGCAGAGGTAGCGTTGGAGGGTTGAACATGACCCTGGCTGTGCAGGTTGCACAATAAGGCAGTGTCTGCTTGTGACTCACTGGAGCTTCATCTGCTCTTCCCACTCCTGGAATATTTCATGACTGGGCAGCAAATCCAGCAGTATCACTGGGGACTGAAATCCAGGGAAATACTGCTTTCTTTGTTAGCAGAAAATAGAAAGCACAGAATAGGCTGTGGTTAAGTTCCTGAACTGGGATTTGGGAGTTGGCTCTGCTGCGATTTTCCTGTGATGTAAGTTGTCCCATCCCTCTGCACTGGTGTCCCTCATGCATAATATGGGGCAATGAGATGTTTTTTCCTTCCCTCTCCCAATACATTTACAATATTGCTATTTAGATTACAGAGCCTTCAGGATGCAGACTCTCTCTGTCACGAGGTGTGCTCATGCAAATATCTGCTGCCTTGGGGGAATGCATCCAGTTTTCCTGGATCTATCCTCTTCTTCATCCCCTGGTGTCCTGGGCAGGCAGAGCCTTCGTGAGCCCAGCTAGCATCCTATTTTTTTGGTCTTGTTTTTTTGGGGTTTTCTTCTTCTTTTCTTTTTTTCAATTGTTTATTAAAAGCAAGTGCCAGCCTTTTTCTGTTTCAGAAAAGGAGAAAAAACAACTGAGCTCAGCCAGCCATAGAGCTCAGTGGTTGAGGGAGACCCAGAGGTTGGGGGCTGAAGTGCAGGGCTGCAGACCTGAACCCAGCAAGAGCTAGCAGAGGGATCAGGAGGGCAACGTGTGGTGGCACTACCTCCCTCCATTCATGCCTGCACATGGTTGTATGGACAGCTCTCTCCTTTACATCTCCTAATCCTTTAGATTCAAAGGGTCATGCTTACGTTTCGTTCTGATCTGCTTCGGTGAACGAACCCAGCCTTGTGGTCAGGTTGGGGCAGGAAGGATGTGGTGGTTGTGTGGGAAGGACTATCAGACAAGGGAGAGAGGGAAGGTTGGGATGAACGGAAATGTGTGGATTTGGCACGTGAAGGGTGAACTGGGAGGAGTTAGGACTTGGTGAGCTGAGGAGTGAAGCTCTGCAGGAGAAAGGCTTAGTGCTTTTAGATGTATTGGGGCATCAAGGGGCTTGTGCTGGAAGGAAGTAGTATTTCCAAAATGGACCTTCGTTTGCCACAGGGGAGAAAGGGACAGCACATCCACTGCTGCTGCTCTCCCCTGTTTTCCTCCTGCCTGATATATGGCTGCTGTAAAGGATGGTTGGAGAAGCAGCCCTTTTGGAGGAGTTTGGGGTTGGGTATTAAATCCTTCCTGGTGCTTCTCTTGGCCATTGCTGCTGGATTCATGGGATGAGCAGGAGGCTGGTAGGTGGATGGGGAGATGCAATACCCCGTTGTCACAGGGTGCTGGTTCACCGTGGCCCTGGGTGAAGGCCAGGCTGCTTGGATGGGATGCTCAGAGGGAAATAAAAGGGTGTGACCTTTCCGTGAACCATACCAGCTTCTATGGCCCCACCCAGGGTTTTCATTTCATTGCAGTCTCTTTATGAAACCCTGCTCACAGCCACTCCACCAGCCTGTGAGAGCCAAAGGTATGTGAGGCATCCTGGCCGTGAATGCAGCCAGAGGGCAACGGAGTTTCTGAATGGCCATCTCCAGGCTAACCCCAGCGCTTGTTGGGGCTTGTCTCTCTAACCTGACAAATCATGGGTTATCACAACCCAGGGAGAAAGGTATTTCCAGCATCAGAAACGTTCTCTGCAGCGTTCAAATTGCAAGCCCCCAGCCGCTCAGGCTGAGCCCTGTGCTGTGACGAGCGATGCAGCAAATGCCCGAAGCACCGCTGGCAAGCAGAGATGCTGATCCAAGAGGAGGGCAATGCTAATGGTGTGACCTGAGAGACCAGACACCGTGGTGAGGGTCTATCGGTGCACAGGACACAGCGTTGTGCGTTAAGCCAGCAGTGGGTCTGTGCCATAGCACGTGCAGAAGCACTCCCAGTTTGCCCAGCTAGCATTTGCAGGAGGCAGGGCAACATGCCATGTAGGGTTGTGTCCCATTTTGGAGGATGCGGAGCAGCGGCTTTGGAGAAGTAGCTTCTCTCGTCACTTGGGAAGTGGCTTTATATGGCTTGGGAGAGAAACAAACCCTATAGGTTCATTAGAATAATTTGCTTTACAAACGCATAAGGGGCTCTGCTCTGCTCTCCAGCTGTCCTCTAAAGCAGAGGCGCAGTGATCAGGCTCTCCAGAGATGACCAGGATTTTCTTTCAGTTCCCAATTTGGGCATGTCTAATGTGGATTTTCAGAGGACAGGAATTTAGCACTTTTGGAAATCTGGTCCATTTAGGGTAGTTCAGGATCTGAAAACTTTGAATATTTTTGAGCATGTGAGTTTTTCTTGTTTGCTTGTTATTACAGCAATTGTTGCTTTGATTTTAATTTATTTTTCTTGGTGGAGAGGGGATTATACATCTAATCCTTTCTGGTCTGTATGCAGTATTAACTTTCTCAGTCTTGCTAAATGTTTCTTTATTCCCTGATTTTTCTAGGCTGAAACTTTTGGACTAATTACTTCTTTACAAAACTTCACTGTGAATCCTTTTGAAATCTGCACCTTCTTTATTTTTATGGGATTTGGTTCATTTCTCTTTTACCGCAGGGTATGTGATCTGAGACGTATTGAAGTCATTGGAAGCGTTTCCTTTGAGTTTGGTTTTAAATCAAGCCCTGGGTAAAGAAATTTGTAGAGGAAGGAAGGAAACCACCAGAAACCTAAAGTATTCCTGCAGGATATTTCTTTTAAAACCCCAAATAATTAGAAATCCCCTAGGAAAAGCCATCTGGGGAGCATTTGAGCAATGCTTACAGGAGGCCAGGGTCTTAAATGCTGTTCTCAGACTTTAAAAAGGGGGGATGAAAGACAGTAATGGTTATTAAAGCTGAATATGCTCATGCGTCAGATGTTTAAGCTTACTTCCTACAGAAGCTTAAAAAAGCTCTTCCCTGATATAAAGCTGTATAACAGATTATCTCTATTGTGTGAGGTGGGTTTCTTCCCCTCCCCGTTCTGACAGTCCAGACACAGTTGGATATGAGACAGATGATGGATCGATTCTGCTGGCTGATATCTTCCAGTGTAGTCCTGGATGTTTCCCAGTCTTCCAGGAATTACGTTTCATGACAGAAGGAGACCTACTTCTAGATGGACCTATTAATGTTTAGAAAAGAAATTTTGAAACCATTTGTTGAAGAATTCCCTTAGGGTAACCGGAGGAGCCTGTGGTTGGTGACACCAGGCTCATGCCTCATACTACACCCACGTGTGTTCTCATTGCATGCGATTACACGGTCTGGGATGTCTAATTGCCCGATTGTAATCTGCCCACCCTCCCAAAAGTTGCATCATTTTGATTTTGCCTGGGTGCTCTGTGGCAAGCACTTTTCAGGCGGAGTCTCTTGGCCCTTGAAGGATTCATAAAGTTTTTCCTGTGCTTTTGTATAAAGCATGATTATTTTTTTTTTTTAATTATTTTATTTCTTGGGGATGGAGGTTCAGCTGTGGCAGGGAAGAATTCGCAATAGAAAAGTACATCCATGGCGCAAACCTGCTCTGAATAGCTGTGGAGCTAAATTGTTCGAAAAGTTTCCAAAACACAAACACTGCCTCAACCATTACAGCATCCAGTGTGAGCAAATCCCATTTGCCTTTCTCCAGCTGTGCCAATTCATCCCATTCTGTGCTGGTGAGAGGCTGGGTGCCCACCAGGAAAGAGAAAGCAATCAAGGCCACGTGCGTTAGTCACCTACTTCAGCTTAACAGAACCCAAGGTCAGATGATGCAAAAATGACTACCAAGAATAATCCAGTGAGGAGATAAGGCCTCGCCTATCTGCAGGTCTGCCCTGGGAGGGGGATGTGGCAGCGAGCTCGGCGCCGGGCAGCCTTGGCACTGGCAGCTGGAGAGGGGGAAAGCGCAGGAATGCAAATGGCATGCTGTAACAGGGCAATGAAGCCATCTGATGGCACACCCGGGCACTCTTTTATTGTGGATGAGGATCTATTTCTGGGCTTTGGAAATGAGCCATCCAAAAGTAAATGTTTAGTCAGCCTTGCAAGCTGTCTGAAATGCATGACGTGCCTGCGACAGGGCGGTTTTATGGGGATGGGGCTGACTTTTCTTTGCCAAACGTGATTCTGCTATAAAGAAAATCTACATTGAAAAGAGACGGCAAGGTGTGGGTGAAGTTTAGTTTTCTGTCCTAGAGAACTGAGCTGTAAGGGGGAAAGGGAGTCTGCCACTTCTGCAAGGACTCATAAAGGGCATGGGGGACTTTTCCTGCCGTGGAGGTTGTGCCCTTCAAAACTAGCCCGGGTTCTGCCCCTTTGGCACAAAACTGAGGATCGCTGTCAATATTTGGCTTGCAGGCATGAGTGGAGCCACTTGGCTTTGTGTTGAGGCGGACTTCTTGCTTTGGCCGGGAGCCGCAGCTGTAGCCTGCGAGGGCAGGGAGAAGGCAGTGCAGTGAAAAGTAGAGCTTGGTCACAGCACTAGGGATGCCATGACTACTGGAGCAAATGGGGAAGTGCCATTAGACACTCAACAGGCATCTCCACCTTGAGTCAGGGATCCAGGGGCTGCCAAGCAGCAATAGCTAGCTCTGGAGTAGGACACAGCCTCCGGGGGGGGCACTGAGCGCTATGGGGCAAGAGGGACAGAGGGCGCCTGCTACCAAGTGTGATGGCTTGGCCATAAACCTGATTGAGAGGATTCTACTCTCCAGGCTTCATCTGTTGGAGACCTGCAGCTCAGACTGCGTGATGGTTGGGTCTGGGGCTGGGTTTTAGTTCACTGGGGAGAGGAGCGAGTTACAAAATCTGGATCTGGGTTCAGGTTACAATTGTGCTCCTCAGGGCTATTCCAGGTGTTCAAATACAAACTTTTGGCCCAGGCCCATCTCTAATTAGGCATATTCTTTAAAAGTATTTTCCTTCCTCAGCTCCTGTGCTCTTGGCTTGTCTCCACTAGCCCTCCTTGCTGTGCTAGAGCACAGTTTGCTGGGTATATTAATTGAACTGTTTACACACCTGGTTTCCTGCAAGAATAGACACCTAGCTCCTTCTTTTGAAAAGTCTAGCCCAGAGGCTGTAAACAGGAATTGTGCTATGTCTGGAAAAGCTGAACTGCTGCTTATCTGCACTCCCTTGGGCTGTGGGAGCAGCAGCAGCTGCAGACATGGGTCAGTTGAGCATGGAAACCAACTTGCATGCTCTTCCCATCAGTCCTCTCCTCCCACTCAGCTCAGCTCCTCCAGCAGCTGAAGAGCCACCTTCTCCACAGGGTTATTCCTTTTTATTGTGATGGTGACAGGAGGGGCCCCACCTAGCATTTGGGTCAGCTCAGATGCATGTTTTGCCTCATGTATGAAAGCTGTGAGTGTCATCCTGGCATTAGATCCTGTGCAGGGCTGCTGATGGGACCTTTCCTCTCTTTTCATGGCTTTACCTTGCAAGGTTAGTTTCTGTCCAAGCTCCCCAAAAGCAGTGGTGGGTTCATCACCCCTTATACTCTTCTAATCATGGCTGAGGGGTATCTTTCATAACTTGTTGTGTGTCTCAAAGAATGATTGTGGAAAGAGAAGGTTGGTAAGGCTTGTGTGGTGCAGCTCAGATGAAATGGTCCCTCATGGTGTCTTTGGGCTTAAAACATATAAGCATAAACAAGTGCAATTTGTGTAGGAGAAGCACAAAATCATCTGGTTGATACTGTCAAGGATTTCTTCTTCTGAGCCAGGTAATATTGGAAAACCCCACAGAGCTTCTTCAGATGCTAAAACAGACCTTCAGACTCTGCTGGGGAGTTCCCCTTCACACCAGTATGCGCTCTATACTGCCTTAAAATACACTGATTTTGCAGACATGCTATCAGTTCCTGAATCCCACTTTGCAGCCATTGTTTTATGGGGTGACATTAAGTTCTACTTTGCTGCTTCATTTCTTTGCTGAACGTTACTTGAACTTCATCTGGAAGATACCAGCTAACCTCTGTGTAAGGCCATGAGTTGGGAGGGTTGGGTACACCCAACACCCAGCTGTGCTGTTGGTGGTCCACAGGCTATGGAGTGTGATGCAGATGTGCTGGGCCTTCGCTTCTTTAACTTTCTCTACTTCTTGAGGTTTCCGAAGCACTGTTGGTGAAGGCCCCTGGAGGAGTCCCCCCAAGGCAGGCCCTTGGGAAGGGGCATGCAGATGCCTTGGCTGGGAATAGGGAACAGGAAATCAGATGCACCTTAGGGCAAAATTTGCTATCCAAATTCCAGTCCAGCTAGGAACGGAAAGTGCTGCTGTTCCCAAAGCACTAGACTGGACTGGGATTATTTCAACAAGCCCCCAAAGGGGACACAAAGATACCCAGTGGGGAATGAAAGAAGGCGTGATATTAGTTTTCAGGTGCTTGTGCTGTGGTGGAACTCCAGCAACTCTGTCCGGGACCGGCACAGCTCCTGATCACCCAGCAAGCAGTGCCTCTGTCGTTGAACTTTGTATTGGCGTCAATTCCTGCTTGGCTGCTGAGTGTTGGTTATATGCCATAAGTGTTACAAGCTGTAAGGGCTGGGAAATCTCAGCTCTGGTAAGAGGCCCAGAAGGATGACGGTGGCAGGTGCTTTCATCCAGGCTTGCGTCAAAACCCTTTGCAGCGGAAAAGGAGAGGGCTTACACCATCAGCCCGCTTACCTTTTCCTCCTGCATAACCGTGCCTCTCTGCCGAAAAAAGGAACTGGGGCTTTTGCTAGAAACCAGTGGCTAGCCGGGTCCAGCGTGAGGCGGCATGACCATTCGTGCTGCACTCTGCTTCTGCTAATGGTATCAAATCAAGCAGGAAATTATTTTTGGAGCAGTGGAGCATGTTGAAACCTAGCAGAAGGCAGCTGTTTGCGTAACCAGAGTTGTGGGAGAGCTGCCTCCCTTGTTGCCAAGTGCTTGACTTCCTATGCTGGTGAGAAACCGTTTTCCTGCTCCCAGAGGCTTGAGCAAATGCCCTTAGGCTTGGGAGGCTGGGCTTGGTCCAGCATCCATCGTTCTTGTAGCACCAGCTTCACAGCTCTGGAAGTCCCCAGACATTTTTCTGTGGGGGTCTGAACCTACCTGATTCTGACTCACTGCTCCACTCTCTCCTTAAAAACAAATGACCTGCCAAATAAAGGGTTTGTCCAGAGTTTCAAAGGTATTTCAGTTAACTCACAGGAGAGGTCCACGTCTGGCAAACTGCCCATGCTGGAAGTGAAACATTAGTTCTGCCTCAATGTGAGCATCTGCACTGTGTTTTTACACCCTGGTTGGGTTTCCAGCCCCGGTTTGGTGCCCCAGTGGTACCCGCATCACTTGGGCTGCCTTCGCAAGGATACGTCCTGGCATGCAGCTCCTCTGGCTGCGCTTCAGCAGCTCCCAAAGTGTCGAACAGGGGCTTGATTTTTTTTTTGCAGGGGGGTGTCTTGGCATGCTGCTGCTCTTTCACTCTCTGGCAATGCTATTTGAAACTTTTCTTTCTGCTCTGTAGCTATACGCTGGTGCCTCCAGCCATATGCTGATGGAACTCCTATGCAAACAGGTTTGTCTCCCTGGGCTCTGCTCGGTTCTTAGACCCTCCTCCCAGGGCAGAAATAAATCCCTCCAGTACTACAGCAAAGCGTCGTGCCCCATAAAATAGCATCATTAACGTGGGCCGTAGGATTGCGTTAGCTAGAAAGAATGAGATAAAGCCACGGCTGTGAAGACAGCAATTGGCTTGGTGCACATGGGGCTTAGATTCCTACCCCCAAAATGCAATGCTTCTGCACAGAAGGGAAGGATCAAGCCAGCATGGAGAGGTTTTGAAAGCTGCCATGAGGGTATAAAGGCTTTTTTGTTTGTGGACTTATTATGTCATCCCTCGGTCATGCAAATGTCGCCCCAGAAGAAAGACTTTTTCACGTTACTGACTTGTTCTGGAGAAGTCCCTCCCTGATTATTCATGACCGCTGACTCCTTCGGCCATGCGCCCCTTTCCGAAGGGCTGTAGGGTGGAAAGAAATTCCCTGACGCAGTGAAAGGCAGGAAAAAATCCAGCGCACGCAGACTGAGTCAGTCTGAAGTATTTATGGCTTTCCAATTGGGTAATTAAGTTCTCATGCAGCCCAGTTACGGTTAGAAAAGGTCCTATACGGGGTTGAAGTTTGTTCCCGTTACACCAATGTACGTTGGAAATGAGACCCCAGAGCTGGGGTGATGAGCAGGGTATTTCCATACTCTACAAAAGCCTTGGTGAAGTACATTAAAAATTATTTTTAAAAAAAGGTGTTGTTTCACTTTATAGTAACCATTCAATGTAAGTGCTTGATGGTTTCTGGGCAGTTTGGTAATAGATGATGGGCCTTTTATTTCTGCCTGTCCCATCCATGTCTAGGATTGCAGCTGTCACGTTTCGTTGCCTAGGGCTGTTTAGTATCTCATGGTTTTATTTGCAAATCCAATTATTTTTCCCTTGCCACTTAATTGTTCCCTGTGGCATCGTTATGCCCCATGCCTTTGGTTTGGTTTGGAGGGAGACAGGGTGGGGTGGGTGTGCCCTCGGAGACCTCCCAGGTCCATCCTGAGTGTGTTCCCTGCCCTGCTTTTAGCTCTATTTCTTTTCTTTGTTGGGCTAAGCTGACCCTCTGTTGGCCTATGTCATTTGTGCCCAGATAAGAGGGTTAAAGAAAAGCAGTTGAACCCCCCTGTTCGGTGGCTGCTCTAACTGGTCCCTCACGCTTTGCCCATTCCAAACCCATCCTGTGGTCTACAGTGCTTCAGCCCAAATTTCTTGGGATCTACACTGAAGCATGTATTAACTTGTACCCCAAAAGACAGACACATTTCCTGACAATGAAATACTATCCATCCCATAATATGAAGTTTAGTACAAGCCGTAGAGGCTCATATTCCTGCAATGCAAAGGAAGGAAGCAGCTGCAGGCTTTGAGGAGCAGTGTACTAAATTCATCTCAGTTTGAAACCACTAAGTCCTATTTCCTCAGATGAATGCTGTAGTTACATCTGAAGCGGTGCCTCTATTTGCTGATATTTTGCCGAAGGGTAGCTGTAGGGAAGGGTTTAATTTCTTTTGTCGCCTTATCTCTGGGAACCACCTCAGTTCCGTTTCAGTGACGTTCCTGCAAAGCGTAAGACTAAAAAGGGGTTTATTGTCTCTTTGAACTGCCTTTTGCTCTGAGGAATGAGGATATAATTGTAACGTAGGAAGGACAAATTGAACATGTTCGGGCTTGTCCTGCCTGATCTTTCCATGTTTCTTTTCTTTTTTCTTTTTTTTTTTTTTTTTTTTTTCCTCCCCTTGCAGCTAGCACTCATGATTGGGATTTTCCAACCGATGAAGTCTTGGCTAGCCTAGGGGTTAATATGCTCTTAGCTAAACGGGCTCTGGACGGCTGGATATGCGGTTTCTTTTGATGCCAGCCAAGACCAAAGTTCGCCACTTTATTTGTGTTTGCCACGACAGCATCAATCTCCCGCTGTTCATGTCTGCAGGATGAGTGCAGGAGTCTTGGGCAGATGGCTTTCATATTCCCTCTGGGATAATTTTTTCCACATGTTTAGTGATCTTTCAGTGCTCTCTTTTCTCTTTTGGTCATGTTTGGATCTTACAAGAAATAGGTCTGTAGAAGAAATTAAAGGCAAATATTAACCAGACTTAAAGCAACACAAAAAGAACATCCCTAATGCCTTCAAATGCTGTGGTGTTTTGCTTTTAGGAAATCTCATTATTAGCGTAGTTGAAATACAGGGTTTGCTGGCTATATCTGTAAATACAGTAAATTGTGCCTAGTTTGTGCCATTTAGTAAAAAATTGCCTTTGTCTGAGGCTAGTTTAACTACTAGCCCTAGTCTGAAGCAGGGATTAAAGATAAAGGTGTTGATACTGAATCCATACCATCTTTTTTGCTCAACTGCTGCTACCTGAAGACATACTAAAGAGAAATTAATTTCAAGTCCTTTCCTGCTGTTAAACCATACTTCTGTTCTGTGCCTGGGCTCTTTGTACTGGATGCTGCCATTTTGACAGCTTTTGGCAGCCACCGTATCTACACCGCTGATGTTGGGCCTGATCCCACAAACCATTTTCAGCTCTTACTGACTTTGCGTCTTTCCCATGATGCCCCCGCTTGATCTTTTCCATGATGCCCCTGGTGCAGCTGGGACTGCAGTGTTTCTTGCTAATTCCTCAGGATCCGTGTGACTTACTTTACTTTGACCCTGTGGTTTTTACTCAGTCCTTCCTCAGACAAGTTTCCACTGACTCAAATTTGTGTTTTAATTGAGTCAGGGCTCCAGAATGTGTCTCCAGGGTGAAGCCTGTTCCTGGGGCAACTGGTTCCCGTGGAGCTGGGCCTGCCGACACTGGCATGCGATGGCCAGGCTCCTCGGGAGGAATTCTTGAAACAGTAATATGGATGTCACACACTTACAAAATCTACATATGTGTGCTTCCCCCATCAATGGTGCTGTAATACACAGTGCTGTGTTTTGTTGTCAGGGTGCTGCAAGATGCAGCGAGTTCTGGGTTCCCCTTGCATCAGTGTTGTGGCTGGGGCAGCAGAAAAAGGCTTTGGCGGGGATCCAGGGAAAAGAAAGGGGAGAGGAAAAGTGTGGTCCACTGGTCTGAGCCATAAACTTGCATGTGAAAGACCTGATTTTTAAGGCTTTTTTTCCACCATGATCTTTATGGGACCTTACTGAGGCACTTAGGTTTTCTGTGCTTCGTTTCCCAGGCGGTACACATGGGGTGTTCACACCACCGTCACCCATGTGGGGATGTTATGAAGATAAGTTGTGAGATCTGAAGTGTGAGTTTTTCAGCTGCTACTGCTATCAGGTCTCTCTCTGTATGTAAGAAAGGAAAACTTTATATAAGGACTATTACAAGGACTCATACAGATCCATGTCTGGAGATGCTTGTACTCTGGACACCCCAGTATTTCCCTGGTGCTGTAGAGATGTACATCCAACAGGCTTGGCAGTGCTTTGAAGTCCATGTTTTTATGTTTTTTTCCCTGCTAAAAATAAAATTGAAGTGAAACAAAAACACATAGTTCTTTTTCATTGTGCACTGAAAAGCAAAAATACAACAACAACAACAACCCACTAGTCACCTCAAAAGGTGATTAATTTCCTCATCAACCAGTTTGTCTGTTTATGCAGACACATTTGATGCACTGAAAGCAGCCAGCTTCTGCAAGGCTTCAGGATATCACAAGCACCGGTCTAAAATCATTGTTGCTGCCGGCCACTAAAGAACACGGCCCATTGCTGGCTTGAGTTACCTTGTTGTAGCTTGTACAATACATGTGTGCCCTAAGATGTCCTGCCAGAGAAGCGTGTGGCCTCTGGCTCTTGCAGCAGGAGGTGTCTTGAAATGTAAATTTTCTAGGTACAGCAAACCCCAAGCGTGGAGAGGGCGAGGGCTTCTCTCATTGGAGCTGCAGAAATGTACAACCGGAGGTTTCCAAACTCCTCTGCAGACAGCTGGCCGCTCGCACACTGCTCACCGCTCCTTGTTTCCAGCTGCTAATTTGCAATTAAATGCAACTAAAAATACGGTAAATGCTCTGCTCGCAATTTTCCCTGCGAGTCCGTGGGGTGGCTTGCAGTTGCCGTCGTTTGGTGGTGAGCGGAGCAGGCTCCTGCCGTAAGCGTGTGGCTGGGTGGGGAGGCTGCCCGTGAGGCTGCCTAAGATGTGGTTCCCACCGAACGCTGCTGTAAATACCAGTTCAGCATAACGCAGACGATACTAACTGGCATCCCTGTAGGTGGTCTCAGTAGTGGGGCCAAGATGAAACGCAGCGCGGGGAGCCAACAAAGCGCTTTTTCTCCCTAAGGGGAGCACCTCCAACTGAGAGCAAAGGTGTGTTAGGCAGAGCTCGAAATGCAACCGCTGCACCGGGTCTGCAGGTAAAGGATGTTCTCGTTCAGGGCTTTGGCAATACTGGAATCCACTGAAATGTGTAAGATGCATAGAAGACATTGCATTTGACTGGTGTGGAGTACATTAAATCTGTTTTTAATTCATTGCTCCAAAAGTGCAAGCAACTTCAGTTATTATTGAACATGCTTTTTAACCTGAATAAATTATTTTCTACTATGCTAAACAAAGTAGTTGAAAATAGGTCATTCAGTGCAAAGTTTCTTAGCTATTCCTTGGCTAGTGTTTGTCCTACAATCTGTGTAGGGGAGAAAACTACAATTTGCAAATATGAAACACAAAACAACCTCCTTTCTGAATATATTTAATGTGCAGAAACCATTGTCATTATGGGGTGAGGGAAACAAAATACTTAATTGGGGGAGTTCAGTAAATATAGTAACAGTGAGACCACTCCTGGTTTGAGTGTACGAAGCCTGCCCAAGCAAGCAAACTGTGCACCTTTAATTAATGGTTTCACCCATTATTGAAATGGCATGACTCACTCTTCTCATGCAGATGCCTCTTTCTGGGGTCAAAGTCTTCATGAAATCAAATCAGCTGCACTTGGAGCTCTGTCTTCGCTGGAGTAAGGGTTGTTTTCAAGGGGCCTGTTGTGCAACCGAAGACGTTGGGGTGGGATGCTGGAAAGTGTGATCTGCCTGATGTGTGAAATGTTTTTTATTTGTGACTTTTGGGTATTAGCGTTCCAATATTGCTTCCTGTGCAAAATTAGCCTTTAACGTGTCCTATTTCATTAAAAGGTCTTACTAGACAAAAGGTGCTGGAGCCCTTAATGCAGCACGGCAAGATTTTCCACACCTCGAGGTATGAGGTGTTGGCTGCCACTACTTGTTCCAAGGCAAGATCAGTCTGTGCTCTACCTTTGGTAGGATGCTGCGCTTACAGTTACTTACCTCAAGGTAAAGTGGCTTGTTTTGCCAAGGATTACGTAGCTTAAAAATGTCATTCATGTGAATGCGGTCCTGGTAAGAGATGAGATTTAAGTGTCAGACTTGGCTAGTCAACTCGTTAGCCTTTGGGTGTGGAGGGAGCCCTTCATTTTGCATAACACTAGGACCGCTCTCTTGGATCACTGCAGTAGCCTCGCCAGTGCCCTGCTTGCAAAAGGGACTGGCAGTGGAAGAAGCTCAAGTCCTTTGGTGGGCTGGTGCTGGGACATCTCCAAGCACTGGCAAAATAGGTAGTTGCCTGCAGCACGGGACTGTCTGCCCACAGTCCTGTTGCCTGCTTGCCTGCACCAGAGTGGCAAGAAGGCATGCTTATTGAGGAAAGCCAGAGCATCTGGCATCTGTGTCTTTTTCTGGAAGGTCGGAGAGGTCTTCTTAGAAATAGCGGTCGTCCCCTGTCTCCTTAGTCCCAGCAAAGGTAATGGTCCTGGCTTGCCAGAGCTCTCTTCGTGCTTTCTTTCCTAGCCAAATCCTACCCCTTCCCCTCGCAGGAACTACCCAGACCCCACCCCTCATCCTTGGGCAGCAAAATTTAGCTCTGCCCACGTGTTGCTTTGAGTAAGCGAGTACATCACGATCAGTGAGAGGTAACAACTCCAGCCCATGCCAAACTTGTGGAGCCTCCAAAGCCACTGCCGTGAGCCGAGACCTGACGTGCTGGGAGTGCAGCCCAGGTTACTATAGCAAATCCTCAACAGTTTCCTGCCCAGCTGAGTCTTTTGGAGTCTGAAGCGTTGTAACCTCATAAAAGCTTGAACTCATTCAAAGATTATTTCACACCACCTACGGTACTCTATGAAGTCAGACATGCTGTAACATATGATTAACGATGCGTTCGGTGGTGAGTCACCGGGTAGTCTAGCAAGCGCTGCTCACCTTCTAACCAGTCTGTGCGTGGGAGTCCTTACCTAGCGACACACCCAAACCGAGCGTTTTAATAATTTACCACATTCTGAGCTTGGAAGAGCAGTTTTTGTTGCGTAATTTAAAAAAAAAAAATTAAAAAAATTAATTAAATGCTTTGCCACCCATTACGGAACAAAATTCCACCAAGAAGAAGAAGAAGGTGGGGGGAACCCCCAAAAGCTATTATTACTTTGTATGGTTGGAGTATCTGAGAAAAAGACTAGGAAAAATCTATGTTTAAGAGATGGGGAATTGTATCTTTTTGTTATGTTAAACAGTCACTTGAGAAGATACATGATCGTTTCTTGGACTGAAATGTAGCCTTACACTTTCCCAACAGAGTATGTCCCAAGTGCAAAGTCAGAGCTGTGGTCATTCTTATTTATTATCTGGAAGGTTTAAGGATTGTAGGAAAAAAGCAGCATTTTCCAGGGAATGAGCAAAATCAAGCCTGTCTGGTTTATGGGAGACATGGTTTTGATTCCTGCTGCAGAGGAAGTTGCACTTGTGTCTGACCTGGTATCCTTTCTCCAATAAAAATCATAGTAAGAAGCCTAGGGAAGAGAAAGAGTGGGACAAACTTGCATAATACTTCACCAATTACTTTTCCAGCCTCCAACTGTTTTCAGCTCAGGGGATTTCCTGACATGAATGAGTATGATTTGTGATTCTTTAGTGATCTTCAATGGATTGTTCTTCCAAATGCTTGTCCAGTCTCTCCTTGTACCTGTCTAAACCTTTTGCTTCCACAGCACTGGTAGCAACAAACTCCACCAACCTTCTGCATGTTATGGGAAGAATTAGGCCTTTCTCTTCGTTTTGAACCAGTCTCCGACAGCTTAATTTGGTGCTTCCCGGTTCTTGTGGTGTAAATGACAGTGTCAGTCACTTCCTAACCCCCTGCTCCAAGTCCCTCACCAACTTGTGGACCATTATTAGATGTCCCTTGGACATCTTCCCGGGGTGAAGGCTGTCAGCCTCCTCAGGTATAAAACCAGTCGCCATGAATTGTCGTCATTGCCATCCTCTGAGGCTTTCCCACCTCTTCGATAGCTTTTTGAGAGGAGGGGACCAGGATTGCATGCACTGTTCAAAGTGATGGTGAACCATTTTATACAGTGGTCTAATGCGGTTCTCTTCTCTGTTTGCTTGCTGTTTCTTTCATGGTAATCCCTAGTTTGATTAGCTGAGTACTGAGACGATGGTTTTGTGGAATAGTCTGTGGTAGTCCAAAGGTCTCACTCCTGAGTAATAATAAGCAGTTCAGAAACCATCATTTCAGATGTGAATTTAAGATTTCTTTTCCCTGCCTGCATCACTTTAAATTTAATCCACACTGACTTTCAGCTGCCACGTTACTGCGCAATCCCTCAGCCCTGTAAGGGCCATATGCAGTTCCCCACCAACGGCTCTTTTCCCCAGTACTCTTTTAGTTGCGTATCCTCAGCAAGCTTTCTTACCTTGCTGCTGCTCCAGATCATTCGCAGATAGATCTACCAGCACATAGAATCATAGAATCATAGGGTTGGAAGGGACCTCTGGAGATCATCTAGTCCAACATGTCCCGGCCTCACCAGTGGGATGCCTCTCTTGTGAGATTGACCACTTACACCTACTTGCTGATGCCTATCTTGACCTGCCTCAGCTCATCCAGTATTAGTGTTGCTGGGATCAAAGCCAGATGTTGCAAGCCCCCATTCAGGGAGTGCAGCTCATACCTGGTCCTTGTCTAGACTCCTCAGTTTCTAGACATACAGGGTGATACTGCGGAGCATGAGGCAAGCAACGCCTTTGCCAGCCAGCTGGCTAAAACCTTTTGGGGAGTGCAGCTTATTCCCCCATTTGTTCTAAATGCATGTAAATGTGCAGGTGTTCGGTGCACTGAGATGCCAGTGGGACGGCCCACATTGTGCGATAGGGAAAAGCAATAATCACACATACAAACGCAAGCTTTGAATTAGCAAAGTGCAGTATTTTGAAATAGGATGTTCCACCAGAAAAGAGCACACGAGAATAAATGATACTTGAAATTAGTGGTGGATTATGGGCAAAGCATGCAAATCCGCCCACGGCTTATTGAAGCGTTAACTGATATGCCTCTTCCGGCAATTAGTCAAGTTCCTCAGAAGAGTGCTGCGTCGGATCAGGCAGCAGGATGGGCTGGCGCGGGCAGGCGGCTCCAGCTGCCTGGGGATTCGCATCCTGCCGCAGCCGTCCCCTTCGTGCCCTGGCGGCGGGAGCTGCCCTGCTTGAGCAGGGGCTGCGGCAGGGGACGGTTAGTTTGAGCTGCTTTTCATTGCTGGGATTTTCTCTGCGGCAGGCGCTCGTGGGAGACAGATAGTTTTGTTGCTGCAGAGCCTCTGATGGACAGCCAGCCTGATCAGAGCAGCGCTTACTTAGGGAGCTCTGCCAGAGGAGGATTTTCCCTGTGGAAGAAGCCCAAGTTGTTTTTATTTAATGCCCTGCACTGACCTAACGTGTGTTTTTGCAAGTGTCAAGTCCCACCAGCAACACTACTTGTGCCAGGCTGGTGAGACACACAAATGTCCCTTAAGAGAAGTTAAGCCACAGGTAGCTCTGATGACTTTGGGAATGGCTGTGAACTCCTGGCCCTGTCCCACGCCTGGTGTCCCCAGCACACAGTGGTTCTGCCATTGCACTTTTGGCTCTTTGCCCTGCTAAAGCACGAGTGCCAAACCTCAGCATCCCCCTCTCACTCAGTTCTGACGGAAACGGGTGATGCAGGAAGCCCGTACTCCCCTTCATCTTTTTCTCCTTTCCCACCACCCAAATTTTCCAGATGTGGCTGTCACTAGAAATAAGCAGTTGAATGAGCACTTGTGTGTGGGTGACTCATTCTTGCCTCGTGAGGGGCTCTGCAAAGGGTGCAGATGCAAAGTCTCACCACCTCCTTGGACAGCCTGCAATGATGTCAAGTTCACCGGAATGAAAAAGAGCCTCCTGCTCTCCCCGAAGCAGCAGCAGCCAACTGCTCCTGCTCCTCATCTAAAACATATGTGGCAAAATGGACACCCTGGTCATGGTTTCCAGTTGCATCAGGGCAGTGAACTCCCTCCTTTTCCTGATGATGCATGGGTGGGGATGGGTGTCCACTCACATTTTACGGTCTGGCTCTAGAGAAATCCGAGGCTCCCAGTGAAATAATGGAAAAATTGCAACCAAAGGAGTTGAAGGGCTACAGTGAAATACAGGTGATTTATCCCAGGTGATTTGTGAAGTACCTTCTAGCTGACCACGAGGAAGCAACTGCAAAAGGGCATCTTTCTCTGGCACATGTCCCTTGGAGGCTGCATTTGTTCCCACTTGGGATTTAATGTTCCTTCAGCTGTGCTCACTTCACATACTGTTTTCACATGGGCATTTGCTTGGACAGGAGAGCCAGGGGGAAAGACTTGTGCCACGCTTATCGATGCCTTTGTGTGATGGTTTTTTCCATGAGGACAGGGAGTAGGAACTGCAGAAAGGAAGGTCTGGGGTTTTTTTGTTTTCCTGTCAAAGGTACAGATAATGTGATGGGTGGTACTGGCCGCCCTTCACCGGCAGAGCTGCCCTGAAGCCTGCTGAGCACTGGGCTGTCTGGGTTTATTTGTGTTATTGTGCTGTTTCTTGCCCTGGGCTGTGGAAGCCAGACTATTTCTGTACATTTGCATGAACGTCCTAGGAAACGTGTGAAATTTTTGGAGGCTCAAGGAATCTATTTTTGATTGAGGCTTTTGTGGTTCTGTTTCTTTAAGAAGCTTTGGTGAAAAGTTGTGCTTGCTTTTTTTGTCTTTAGGAGGAATCTCAACAACATAGACAAGACCACAATGGGTCAAAGATGAAATACATTCCGCAAGCATTGTCAAGGCAGTAAAACAAACTTCCTTGAATGAAACCATCACTAATTTGTAATAAGTTATGTGCTAAGTTTATGTATCACTAAGTTATCATTAACACAGTGGCCACTGCTCACTTTCTTACAAAGCCAAAGCTGTTTACAGGAGGGCATGGTTTGGTGTCATGGTTTCACCTGAACTTTTTTTTTCCACCTCAGTTTTTTTTGCTTTTCTTCTCTTTTTAACTCACCAGCTGTTTTTCACCCATAGCTGCCCCTCTAAGGGTGTGAGGGGATGAGTGGATAGTGTGGCCGGACTGCAATCAAAGAAATATTTTGAGAGTCCTTTCAGAGCTCTTTAAGGAATCTGGGCCGGCAATGAATGATGGCTTTATGCAGCGCTGTTTTGAAGTGGGAGTGAGTCACTAAAAAACAATTTGAGCTCTCTCCATGTTCAACTTTGACTTTATTAAGAAAAAGAGAAAGAAAACAAACTTAATCCCATTCACTGCCGAAATACACATTGATCCTTTAATCCTCAGGGAATCGTTGGGAACTGCTTCCTCCCTGAAAGAATCGCTGTATTGACGCAACATCTAATTGTGCAATTACACACGGGCATTTTTCTCCTGGGCTTTGCAGAGCAGGGCTCTGCGGCTGGAATGCTAATCAGAAAGCAACTGATACCATCTCGGGGCACACAGCCTGAATGCAGCCTACCGGCTGGCATCAGCCCCTAGGCACCTTCACTGTCCCAGCCTTTTTAGGCAGGAAACCAAAGATGGGAATCGCAGCCGAGCAAGGACTGGAATTTGGGCCGGAGCCCAAAACTGTATCCCATATTGGTTTGTTGTAGCTTTCCCTGGTGGAAGCGGGAGGCTCCGGTGCCCATCGCTCCTCGGCGCTGCCCTGGGGGGCTGCGGCTGGCGGGTACCAGCAAAAATATTCCCTGTCTGCAAATGCCTGGTCAGTGGCCTCTCTCCTGCTCCTGTGCCACTGCCTGATCTCCACATGGTGCACACGCCTTTGTGGGATTGAATTTTTCATGGAAGTTTTGCTGAAAGCATTGCTTCAAAGCTACTGGGAAATGCTCTGCACATGTGTTTGTACGTATATATGTATGTGTATACACCCACACATGCTTGTTTGGCCAGGGCCTGCTTTCCAAGAGCTGCATTTGCTGTAAACTTCGCCAGATTTTTCTGATGCTTCACGTGTGCCACCTCTGACTTCAGGGGCATGAGACACTTAGGGCAGAGACACAAAAAATCACTTCCAGGGTCTGGGGAGCCTCTGGGAGCCCTTGCTGTCACCTGCATTACTGCATCATGTCCTGGTTCAGAAACCGAACCCTGATTGAGCTCGTTTGCCTCATACTAATTGGCCCTGATGGGAGCAGGTTGCGAAGTAACATAGAGCACGTCCTCGCTTCGCCTCACCGGGGAAGCACGGTGCACATTGGGATTTACCATTACCTGCAAGTAAATTCAGAGGCTGGTTAAGTGTTAGATGGGAAGAAAGGCAACCCTCCTCTAGCTGGCTTTGAATGCTAATACATTCTTTGGGTTTAATCTGTTTACCATGACATTACCCTTAACGGTTTCATCATCAGTTCTGCTTTCCCACCAACATTAAGGATGGAGTTTCCAGATGGACGATCCTCGCTGTCAGCCACTTGTCCCTTATCCATGACCACAGGCTACCAAGTGAGCCCTGTACCTGACCACACCATCCATCCCGTGGTGAGTGTGCCCTGGGCCGGCCATCCTGCTTTTTGAAACCCTTGAAAACTCTTTTAGTGGACGCTTTTAATGCATCCGCCACACTTGCCTAATGGCCTCAGGAAAATTAAGATGAGAGGCTTTCATTATGTCGTTAAGCGGCGTTTGGCTGATGATGTGGGCTCCTGACCTCCAGGTCCCTCCGCTCATGTTTTCTTCTTATTTCTATGAAAGCTTTAAGTCCGGGCAAGCCGCGGCTGCTCCTGTTGGAAAAACTAGCAAAAACTAGTCCTCTTCTGAGTTCGGCTGTTTGCTCCCTGCGGAATAGCCCAGAGGAGAGCAAGGAAGGCTGCCGGCAAAAGTCAGCAAGGGACTCTCTCTCCAGATGCAAGAGAAGCAAAGGAATTATAAGTAACAAGCTGAAGTACACAAATAAAGTTACCCAAGTTATTTTGACCATAAAGCCCAGGATGGTAAAGGCTCTTAACCTCTTATTAATCAGCAAGAAGCTGGAAGAGGCCGCACAATGATCTCAGCTGCTGAAACTGCTGCGCCCTTTTGCTCCCTTTAATTTAATTGTATTAGTCCTTCCCGCGTCCTTTGTTCTTCCGCCCCACTCAGGAAATCTGCTGCTGGTTTTGGCAGGGCTCACTCTGGCTCCACACGGCTGGTTTGCGGACAGCCAGGAGGGACGAGAGGGAGGGCAGGAAGGGGAAGAGGATGGGAAAAGGTCCTGTGGGAGCAACCTGCTTAATGTGCCTCATTGTCTTAATAGAGCCACCGCATCCCTTCCTGGTGAAACTTCCTCCTGATAAGCCAATCAGGCAAAATTGAAGGCAGAAGGACTCCCACTGGTTTCAGCAGAGATGAGATTTCATGCTTAAATCGCAAAACCAAAAAAGATGAATGCCTGCGAGCCAAGTCTAGCGCAGCACGAGCTGCCAACCCAGTGATCATTCCTACCCCCAGCCTTTGGCTCCGTTGACGGGTTGGGGTGTCTCACCTTTAGCCTGGCTGTTCTGGTTTGTACTGGTTTTTCCTCATCAGACCAGCAAGAAATAAGAGCAACCACTTAGCCCCGGGTCCTCCACTTGCTTAGCATGCAGAAGAGGGTCCAGCGAGCACAGCAGAGGGGTTATCAGTGCTAACCCCCGGCTGTTGTCTCTACTGGTGGGAATAGCATCACCAGACCCCTTGCTAAAGCCTGTTCCTCAGTGCTGTTGTGGGGTGCAAACCCTCCCCTGCCCTCCTGCTGCTTGCTGGACTTCTCCAAACCACCATTGCCTCCTTCCCACCCACCTCCACAGGCTGCACCCTCCCCCCAGAGACATCCCAGGATGTGGGTAGTGTTCTCCCTGTCAGTGGTGACATGGAGCAGTTCCAGTTGAGGATCCAGCAGCATCATTGCAACTTCATCAGTTTCCCCAGCAAATTCGGTGGTCTCTGATCTCCATTCAGCATCGTTGCAAGAATATCGTCAGCTCAAAGCACTAGTATTTGTCTTCCCTCCTGCCAGAATTCATGATTCAACACATGCTGGTTTTAGCACTTGTGTCCCTTTACATGACAGCGTAAATGTGTGTCTTTGTGTAACAGGGAAAGACAATGTGTGCAGTCCCTCACCTACCCAAGCCCCCGTGGGGTGTTCAGAGGTGCTGATGTGTCACGAAAGCCGCCCTGCGCTGCTGCTTTCTCAAACAGTTGCCTTTCACTGTAGGAGTAGGAGGATGTGTCCCACTGATGCTGTACTGGAGGGGTGGCACAGGAGGTGTCGTTGGGCATAATTCATGAGTTGTAATGGAAACGTCGGAAAAAAAGAAGCGAAAGTCTATCAGAAAAAAATTAATGACCCACTGTGTTGATATGATATTTTTATGGCCCTCAGTTTCACTTCATCCTTCTTAAATGAGCAAACAAATGCAAGAGGTGGTTTCCTGGACACAGATGCGTTATCTCTAATCCCAGAGTTTGTCACTGCCGAAGGACAAGACAGTGGAGCAGCTAACCCAAGGGTGTACCTTCATCACCTTTCCATCAGGGAATGGTAACACTTAATATGTGGAAAAATATAAAGCACTTGCAGAAGCCTGTGGTTAAAAAGAGGGATTTTCAGATGATTTTGAACGCTTCAGGCTCGCTGGGAAACACGATTTTGAGCTCCATATTTTACTGGATTTCTCTGACTTCAGAGTCCAGCCGTACAAAATGCCATGAATCCATTATGGGAAGACCGGGTTTTCCAAAATATGTAAAATGTCAAGGTTGTCCTTTCCATTTCACAGCAATGAATTATCAGTCATATGCTTGCCGTGAAGTAGTGCACCATTTGCTTACTAGTTTTATAGGGGGATCCTTCCCGTGTTGCTTGCTGCAATTCTTCTTGGATCTGAAGAGTAAAACATATTTATATTGGTATGTGGGATTCTGGAAAACCTCAGGAAAAAACAGGACTGGAAAGGAAATTTTTCTGTCCAAGGAAAATTTTTGTGATGTGTTTTTTCCATATCAGAATGAAAGCTTGAAGTAGAGAAACCCCAAAAAAACATTAAGCCAGCTGCAGATACTTGTTTTGATTATATTATCCTTTCTATTTTGTTAGTAAATTTACTTTATGTTGCAATGCAAAGTAGAAATTCCGGATTTCTTGCATAAAACTCTGGGTCCACAAAGTTGATTTCAGTAGTTTGGGAACCGTTCAACAGACAATTTTGTATCAGAAAGTGGTGATCTGCTTCACTAAAAATAAAAAATAACGATCCAGTAAATGACTAATTTTGTGGTCCGGGGTAATTAGCGAAACAGCTTGGCAGATGGAAGGCAGCAGGTCTAAATTACTGCACTAAGTCCATTTGCAGGAAGATATTATCTGACTTTGTTGTTATTAATAATAATTAATGAGAATTAAAATATTCAGCTGGGATTTTTGCCGTTGCTATTAGCGGGAATACATGTGTGTATATATATGTATTTGCTCTTTGATGCTTTTTTTGGTTGGTTGCCTCTCAATCCTTGACTGTCTTGCTCTGGGACTTTAATAATACTCCAGGAATTATTCAGACCGCACCTTTGTCTAGCACAGAGGAAACTTGAGGCTTTTACAATTAGTGCTGCTGGTTATTCCATGAAAACCCATGGATGATTCCATGGTCTGACAAGGAAAGCAGCAGTAAAAAGTCAGGAATATGCAGTCCTTTATCAGCAGGCTCAGAAGGAGCATCAGCTGGCGGCTCGCAGCTCGCTTTTGCATCCTGTTTTTGCAGCACAGGTTGCCGGTGATGTGGGGACGGCGCTGTAGCCTCTAGTTCTGCATGGACCCACAGGGCTCCAAAGCCTTCCCTGGTGAAATCCAGGCATTACTTTGCTGAAATCTAAGGTGCTTAAATTTTGATGCCCCCAAGGAACTATGGTGGTCACTTAGTCTTGTGCCCTCCATGACACCAGCCTTTGGTGTTTCTGCTGGGTGTTCCCACCCCAAACCTGTGTCATTGCAGTAGGTTTTGAGCAAGTTTTATGAAACCCTTCGACTAACAGAGTTCCCATGATGGGGGAGACTTTTAATGAGCTGGTTTAGTGGATAATTGCTGTCACTGTTAAAAACAAAACCTGCTTCTCCCTTTGTTTTTCGTTCAACTCTCCTGAGTTTCAGTCTTCCAGCCCTGGCCTTTGCTCCACCTGTGTTTGGCAGAGTTAAAGCCCTTCAGAGTCTGAAATCTTCCCACATGCCCTTAAAGACTAGGAGGAGTCATTTCCTAATCTCTTTCAAGAGGACAGTGATAATTGAGGACTTATTATTGACTCTATTGACTTTAACGTGGTTTGTGTTTGGGTTTTTTAGATGAATTGTAACTGTTCCTTTTTATCATTGTATAAGTACTGTTAATAATTGCTGTTCACTGTGTCTACATCTAAGGATGTGGCCCCACTTCTATTAAAGATCCAACATTTGGGGCTCTGATGGACAGTTGAAGGGGCGTTGATTTGGTTTGGGGCACTTTTGGAGAAAAGTAGGTGAATCAGTCAACATGGTGTTTACTCATCTCCTCAGAGGGTTTTGTAAATCATGTTTGTTATTTTTAGCGGCTCCTTTTCAAGTGGCGTTGTATCTCTGGTGGTTTCAGTTCTGGTTGTAGGCTGGGCTGTATTCTACCATCCTTAATCATCTTGAGTGCTTTCTTCACTTTCCTTAACTTCATTTGCTTTCACTAAGAAATTTCAAAGAGTGAGATGAAACTTAGATGAATGAAATTGGGGATTAGACGGGGGATTAGATGGATCCTAACAAGCAGATGCTGTGCTTTCCGTGGGAAGATTTCTAAGCTTCATTAAACCAAGACAGGCTCTTTTCCCCTGACACTTACAGATTTGAAAGCATTGTACTGTACCCTACAATTATACAAATTATAAAATACCTTGACGGCAATAGTCATCTTTTGGTGAAATTTCAAATCGTGGTCATATTCAAAGCCCCCATGAAAAGATGTGACCTCTTTCATAGCCTTATGTACCGTGACTTCCAGAGGATTGTTCCTCATCCAAGTGGGCAAGCCATTGCAGATGGAGATATAAATGTCTTGTTTATGCTATCTATCCACTTACCTGTATTTTTTCTGTTTGCAGCATTTTTGTTCCTATATATGTTGGGCTGGTGGGAAATCTCATAAATACCATGATAGCAATGGTTTGGATCCCTTTGCAGGCTAAACCAAAGTCAGATCATCATGTGACGGAGAACAGTAAGTATTTAGTATTTCTGATAAATAGCACGTGAATAAGGATGGGGCATTGACATGCTGTAAGGACTCTGATAAAGGACTTGGGGTTTCATTTAAAGGCAAAAAGGTGCCAACCTTGAAATGCTGACACTTTAATACCTAAGCTGTGCTTGTGGAAGAATATTATTCCCTACCTGCCAACCACTCTGCTGTGCAGAATTGCAGGTTTACAGCCCAGCGCTTGCTGTACATCCCAGAAAAGGTGCACGTGGACCCCTTACTGGGGGTTATTTTGGCCCAACATGGGAGGCAGTCCCGCTGCCTCCCAGGGGTCCTCTGCATGCAGACCCAGCACCAGCTCCCAACCTCCTGCTGTTGGCAGAAAACTGGTGCTGCAGAGACTCACCTTTTCAGAAAGGTGGCGGTGAACCTGTGCAGACGGTCTCAGAGTCTCTTGCTTCCTGCCTCTAACCTGTATAAATAGAATATTAATCAATATGTCATCTTCTGTAGGCACATCACAGTCTGGCGGCGTGTTTAGCATCAGAGAAATCCTACGCCTGATGAAGTTTCCAGGAGTAAGGGAAATTTTCATGGTCAAGGTCTTTGCTGGACTTCCCATAGGTAAATCTCACCCATTACCCGTGATTGCTGATGTATTTAAAATAAGACGACATGCACCGTAGACCAGGCTTTTCTCAAGTTACTGAAAGCATGTTGCATTTGATCACAGAGCAGTGAGGGTTCAGCTCCTAACTCGATGCTGGATGCTTTCAAATGCTCTCAGCTACGTAGGGTCAAAAACCTGCGACTTAATGTAAAACAGACTACTTGCCACAGGCTGCTTTTGCGACTTGTGGCAAATCACTTAGTCTCTCTACCCCATTCCCCTGGCTGTAAATGTTTTTTTCCTCTTGTCTGTCATTTCTATTTAGGCTGTAACCTCTTCAGAGCAGAGGGAAATCATTTGTACTCTGCCAGAAACACTGAGGTCCTTCCTGATTTTACTTAATGATTTTAAGGGGTATGTACCCTCACCTTTTTCCCAACAACTAAAAACTATTGCTGGACGAGAGGCTGTGGCTGTTCTAACTGCCGGCTGCACGCAGCAGAGCCACAGCATGTTTCTTCCTTTGCACGTTGATGGTGGTGCTCGTTTTCTCTACTTTATATATTCTGCTGGTTTTTTGTGTCATGGCAGGAACCCGCTGCTACCTCAAACCCATCCCAAACCTGCCTGTTTCCCTGCTCCCTTACAGTCAGTTGCTGTGCTGGCATGGTCCATGTCTCCCGATTGGCCTGGTTATACATATCCTTGCTCACAATTTAATCATCTTTAATTTTGCCTACCCTCTCTCTTCTCCGCACCTCCCCCACCTGGTTGTCTAGAGATTAATCCAGCATGTCAGCCTTCTTAGTGGTGGTGTAGGGAAAGACTGATGTTCTCTGACCTTCCACACAGAGACCCTTCGCGGCTCTTTTCCCAGTCAAACCTAAAAGTGCACTTTCTCTTGATTAGAGTTTCAAGGATTGAATTTTGTACACATGTACATCATGGATCTGAACAAAGTAAGGCAATTCCCTTCCGACTAAGGATCTTAAGAGAGGATTTAAGGCATCTTAGCTTTTATACTCTGCATCTTTTGCTAATTCATCTGTGTCTGGAGAAGCCCTTGAAGTTTAAAGAACATGAAACATAATTTACAAATTAAATTCTAATTTGTAAACTGTAAATTCAGTTTACAAATGAAAGTAGATTTGGCTGTGGAGAGCGGCTGAATCGGAAGGGGGTGGCATTGCTGGGCTTGGCCAGGTTCATCTGTTATTCCTTGCTAAGGCTCTGGGGGAACAAGTCCATCTGGAGCTGCAGAATAACATGCAGGGAAGTGTAAAGGATTTCTGTTTGTTTGGTTTGTTTTTTTCTTTTTGTGCGTAGTTGGCATTGGCTGAGATCAAGAATGCCAGTCGGTCCTACCCCCACCACTGGAGACAGGATACAGTCTCGATGGACTGCTGGCTTGCCATAGTAGTGCATTTTTTAGGTTCTTCCGAAACTAAACTTTTAAAACTGTGTTTTTCAAAAGTGTTTATAAAATGACAACATGTCATAGGAAGAGATAGTCAAGCGATGTTTTAAGAGGGTTTTCTTTGCTGATTCTGGCTCATTTCTCAGCCTAAAGTAGCATTCATTTCTCTGCTTAAAAATGCCATCCTGAGACCACATCCATGTGCAATCTGCACGGTAATTTCCTGTGCGCTCTCCTTTTTCCAAAAGCCAGGGAAGATGCACTTTGTTGTAGTCATTGCTGTTGAAATGCAAATTCCTCCCTGTTGCAGAAGACGTTCCTCTTTTCCTGTGCCCAGCAAAAAAGCGCACCCAACCAAAACAAACATCTCCTGCCCAAAACTGCAAGGGAACTTCTAGGCAAAGAGAATGGAGACAGTGAAGCCGAGATTTAAGGCAGGACCTGGGATGACAGTCCGTCACTGAGAACGGCTGGGAGTATTTCAGTAAGAGTAAGAATGGGTTCCCCTGAGGCACTCCTGAATTATAGTGGGGAGGGATTAAAACCCCCGTGACTTCTCTTTGCAGGTCTCTCTTCAGGTTACTGACCATACAATGGCAGCTGAAAGGGGATTTGGCCATCACCTACTTCTCTGCAGCTCACAGCTGGAGGCTGAGCTCCTCATGAGCTCATTTACCTTTCATCTCCTGGCTGCAACTGTATAATTAATTAGATCACCCAAATTACAGACCTTTCTCTATTTACTTTGTAAACAAGTTTGTGATATACACAGAAGAAAATCTTCTGTTCCTTACGGATCTCCTTACGGATTGTTGTCTAAAATTAGCTTGTTTGAGACCGAAAGAGCGTCTGCGAGAGGGCTGCAGGGCTGGGAACCTCCTCCCTGTGTTGCATAAAAGCAGAGGCACAGGCTCCGTGCCTCTCACAGGGAGGGCAGCTGCCAAGGGATGGACGGGCAGCAGACCGCTCCAGCGCGCCCAAATTACATCCCTGACTGACCTGGGAAAAGCAAGTCTCGTTGTATTGTGGTAGATAAGAGACAGAAAAGAAAACACGAGGCTAAAAATGACAAATATAGCTTTTACTGACCAGCTTTTACTGATTTCCCACCAGAGCCTTGAAAATACTGATAAAGAGCTGCTTGTATGAATCTTTGGCTGCTTAATCCCTTTGGAAAACCTGGGTTTAATGCAATCACTTTAGCACTTACGTCCCATTTTTAAAGGGACTTTTCTGTCACGTGTGGAGCAGGATTTTGCTGTGGGCTCTGGGGCTCTGCATCCCATTGCATTTGCAATCCAGCGTAGGAGGGCTGAGACAGGCTCCCAGAGCCCGTGCTTGCTTTTTCATACCAGCTCTTGGCAAGGTTTGCTATGCTGGCCCTCCCAAAACTTTTAGAAATGTCTTTTTTTTTTTGAAAATATTATTTGTACTCCTGTGTCTTTGGTGCTTTTCCTCATCTTTTATCACATCTCAGAAAACATTTACCTGCCTTTCGCTGCATAATCCTAATTACTCATCTCTCTGGTGCCGGGTTTTCTAAGGAGTTCACCCCTTTATTTAGACACACACACATGCACACCACCCCCCAAAAAAACCCCCAAAACCCAAAGTAAAGTTTCTGAGGATATTTTTTGCTATTTTCCATTTTTTTTCCTGCTGAAAACCTGAGCCTCACAGTGTGGACTGAGGCTGCTCCAGGCAGCTCCTGCGTGGGCTTTTGGTGTCCCCAGAAGAGCCTGGGGACCTGCCACCCCAGCGAGCCCTCCCCGGGGGGACACACATTACTCACGTGGCTGCATTCAGCTGACCTGCAGCCTGCCTAGATGGGACCTGATGAGATCTTTGTAAGAAATGATTGTTCCAATAAGCATAAAACCCCCTGAGTTCAATCTAGGGCTCGCCTTGCAGGTGTCACCAAGAAATGCGTTGCCAGTGGGAGAGACCGCCTTAGTTGCTGAAAGAGGAGGGAGCAGGGGGGGTCTCCCTTGTCCAGACAGCTTTAAGTGACCATGCAGGCACAGGGGGTGACACCCATCTAAAGAAGAGACCTTTGCATCTCCAGGGGAGCTGTGCAATGTGTAACGCTAATTGACGAGCACAGCCTATCCCCCTGCTGCAAAAGAAATCAGCTCATTTGGAGGAGAAAGATCCAAATCTGCCTTAACTTGGTGAGGGAGTTCAAAGGGGAGAGGAGCTGTGGAAGCTGGCGCTTGGTACCAGGAAGAAGCATCAGATATGTAGGAAGGTCGAGCCCCTCCTAGGTGGTACCTACAGCCAGGTAGAAGGATGAAGGGCGAGTGCCCGCTTCGATCTAATCTTCCTGCAAGTGAAACAAAGTGTGGTTTTTCTTTCATTTCTTCACGTGTGCCTTTTATAAACATGTGCAACTCTGTTGCCTGGTTTGGGTGTTGTGAGTAAATACTGCTATTTGCATGTTACCTTAAGCTGGCTTGAGCTAAGAACGATTTCAAAGTAACTGGAGAACGACGGGGTGCTCTCCATGGAGGGGTGTGGTGAAGCCATAAATCTTCACAAGCCCCAGCTCCCTGGCACCTTCTCCAAGTATCCAGAGAGTAGCAGAGCGGGACGCCCTTCCTGCCCCCCATCCCTTTCCCCCAGTGCTGGGGGCCAGCTAGGGTGCCAGGTATCCCCATTAAGGGGGGAAAAGGTGTCTTTGGTGAGCCGTGGGGTTCAGGAAGGCTTTGTGACAGGTCCTGGGTGGTGGTCCCTCAAAGCAAAGGCTTGGGGTGCTGGGAAGGAGGTCCTCGCTGCTGCACATGCTCCTCTGGTAGCAGTGCTGCTGGGCTGCTTGGATGCGGTGGAGTTGTGCTGGTTTGTTAGGGTGCAAGTCCTCCATGGGGCTTTAGTCAGCAATTTGGGATCACTCTCCTCATGTTTCCGGGAAATGCCAGCAAGATCCTTCCCATGCTGAGGGATTAGTGACTCACTTTGCCAGGCCACAAGCTGTCTTCTCAGTCCTCACATGTTGCCTCCTAGGCTGTGTTTTCTTCAGGAAAGAGAGGACCGCAGCTCCCTATTTACCATCTTTGTACCTCGGAGGATCCTACGAGGAAGGGCAGAACTCCTAAAGGTTGTCTGCTCTCTTCTCCTCTCCCCAGCAGGATCAGTGCTCTCCAATGGGCACGTTGTGGGGATTTTCACGCGCAGAGAGCCCCAATTTCCTACTGTCTTGGTCCATCTGAGGTGCACAAGACACTGGAGGAGGCAGCAGTTTGAGAGCAATGTTTTGTCATAATATTTTTAATTTGATGGCTCTTTGTGTGCGATGGGAGCATGTGTACGCGTGTCTGGTTTTGTGTATGTTTGGTGGTGGGGGAAACACACACTATTGTATTTTCATGTGAGATTAAGTGAGTGGGCATTTTCCGTTATGCTTTCCAGAAATTGCTTTAACTGAAAAGCAGACCCAGCCTGTGCTGTTTCTGTCCGTACTTTCCCGACTCCTCGTGTCGACACGGCTATTGGTCCAGGAGAGCAAGAGGTTTCACGTGCCACCGACGTCACTGCCGAGGGCAGCAGTGAAACCACTGTATTTAGGCTGATGTCAACGGGTTGTTTCCCAGGCAGCGTTCCCCATGGTGAAAAATCTGAAGTCAGGCGAAAGAGGCGAGGAATCCAATCAGATTATTTTTATGGTTACAGTCTTGTCTGAACAAATGTTTTCTCACTGCCTTAATGGTTAGTCTGGCTTGGGTGATAAAAATATTTACCAGTTTATAATAAACAGCTGAATCTACAGCCTACATAGTCACATTATTTTAAAGATGAAAGTAAGGGGGATAAAAAAGTTAATATTTAAAGATTAAATTACTACGCTGACTTTGAATAGGATTCTGCTCGTGTTTATATCCAGTCCCAGTAACCCCAGGGAGAGCTACTGACCCGTACTGGAGGTGACTGGGAGCAGGGTCTGGGCCACTATATGCAGTGCAAGTGTATTGATGTATGCTTTTCATTAACTCTCCCTCTAGGTTTGTTCCTGGTTATGTTTTCCATCATCTCTATGGATTTCTTTGGCTTGGAAGCAGTGGAGTCTGGATACCTGATGTCATATTTTGGTGTCCTTCAAATGGTAAGTGAAGTCCCCCTCTTGCCATACCACTATCTGATCTGCTACCTTTTTGACACATGCTCTCCCAAATCCAGCTGTAATATTGACAGGCAAATTCTAACTCTGCCATGTAGCACTGGGCTTCAAAACATAGAACCATAGGGTTGGAAGGGACCTATGGAGATCATCTAGTCCAGCCCCCCTGCCAGAGCAGGGTCACCTTAGAGCAGGTTGCACAGGAAC
>VWZL01005993.1:0-21835 GCA_013396915.1 Stercorarius parasiticus | reverse complement strand
CCACCAGGACTCCCAGGTCTCTTTCCACCGAGCTGCTCTCCAGCAGGTCAGCCCCCAGCCTGTACTGGTACATGGGGTTATTCCTCCCCAGGTGCAGCACCCTACATTTGCCCTTGTTGAATTCCATAAGGTTCCCCTCTGCCCAAATCTCCAGCCTTTCCAGGTCTCTCTGTATGGTGGCACAGTCTTCTGGTGTGTCAGCCACCCCCTCAGCTTTGTGTCATCGGCAGTGCACTCTATCCCCTCATCCAGGTCATTGATGAATATATTGAAGAGGACTGGACCCAGTACTGACCCCTGGGGAACACCACTCATCACTGACCTCCAAATTTATCTGTTCCTTGGAACGGGAAGAAATCAGAGCAAGGAATGTCCTGAAAGCTTTCTTCCCCTTGTCCCTCCTTGCAGATCTTTAAGCTGCTAGAAGGAGCTAAACTTTCGTTGGACTGATATGTTGTCCTGTTTTTTGAAACAAAACTTACATTAAAGCTAAAGTGCCTTGACTAAGGTCTTCCCTGGTGAAGGTTAGCTGATTTACATTTCCTTAGTAGCACCCTGTAAATTTATGTAAGTAAATGGCCTTACTGGTGCTTTCACAGGTATCAGTGTTGAGGAAGGACTCATTTCTGCTGCGTAGAAATGAGCACAGCAAGCTTGCACTTTCAAAAAAAAATATTAAAAATCGGCAATGATACACAAGTAGGAGACTTGCAAAATGGGTAAAAGGGAAAAGTCAGCTGAATTAGGCAGTGGGAGGGACAAAAAAAAAAGATGCTGTATTGTAGCAGTATTTTCCTTTTGGAGAAAGAGGAAGAGGCTAATAATTTTGCAGACAGACCAACAGATGGTTATAAGCAAGCCTCAAGGTAGGAATGCAAGTTAAGCAATATCCTGAAGGAGGGTGGTCTTGTTATTAAATACGCCTTCATTTCCTGGGCACTGCCGCAGAGTTCCTGTGGGATCTGGAGGAGCTTCTCATCTGGGAAATGGCAGCTTTAGTTCCTTACCTTGTGATTTGGATTTGAATTAGAGTTACCAGTTGCCTGGGCTCTGCCCTGGTCTCACCAAAAGCAGCTGAGGAGCATGGCTGTGCATCAGCAAGTGGAATCTGCAGAGTAGAACGGCTGGACCTGAGGAGCTGGTGCCTTCGCCATGGCCATTCTGGGAGGGAGGCTTTGGGCTGCCTGTCACTTAGTCCTGTGAGCTCAACATCTGCTACCAGCTGGATGGGTCCTCCCACCCAGTCCTGTCAGAAGTAAAGCCAGTTTGGTGCTGTACAGCACGGAAAGAGCATGACAAATGGGATGATCGGCAACTGCTTTCCAACGCATCCTTCTGACCCAAACTCCACTGCTAACAGAGGCTTTCCCTGCATTAGTCTTTGTGTGTTTCCTCCTAGACCAGGGTCTGCAGGAATCACCCAGGTTTTAGAGGTGACGAGTTGCCTTCTGGTATCTTCTTCCCGCTTTGAATGACTTCCCAACAGCTATGTTCTTAACTTAGACTCATCGGTTAAATCCTTGTTATATATGTCTACACTGAAATCAAATTTGGGGTTGTGGCATGCCTATGGTGTGCTTGTTTCAAGCCAGCTAACATGGGCAGCCAGGGCAGGAGTGGCTTTGTGTTGCTAGATGGAACTTGGATGCTGCTGTTATGTCTGGGATATCTGGCTGCCTTCACTGCTATTGTTTTCCAGGTTAGTTTGGTTGAAACTACTGTAGATAAGGCTACCTGTGCCGCCATGCCAGTGCACCCTACAAATAGAAACAGTCCTGGAAGATATGGGAATTATAGCATTCATTCTGCTTCCTAATGAAGAATCAGATGTCAGTGTATCCAGGGACCTGACCCTTCCCATAGTCGCAGGGTTTCATCCCACAATCATTCCTATTACCACGCTCTAACCCAGCAGTGGCCTACGGGCTCAGGTGCAGCATCTACTTTGCTGGGGAGCCTTTGCCTGAGGACATTTGGCACAGAAACTAGCTTTTATCAGGCTGGCAGTTTTCTTTCATCTATCTGTGCAGTTTCTGTCCATGTTGCTATGCATACTCTGCAGCGCGTGACTCTGGACATGAGAAATATAGGAGGAGGGAAGTGGCCATACAGTAAAGAAACTTCTCCTCTTCATGATGCCGCATTGGGGTTTGCTGTAAGAACACCAAAAAGGAAAGGGGAGGGGGCAAAAAAGCATGATTTTTTTTAAAGCCCAGGACACCCAATTCCTGGTGTCAGCAAATCCACGTCACCTGAGAGCGATGCACTTGCAAAGCACTACTTTCTGCTTTGCCACTTGTTCTTTCCACCTTAGCACTGGCAGTTCCACGCTCTGGTCTGGCTTATGCAGGACCAGGTCCTCAACTGATTCAAACGATACTCTCACCATCTGGCTTTTAAATCATTGTAAAACATTAGAATTTGTGTCTTTACTTTCAAATCAGTTCTATGGCTAGAACCACCCAAAGATACCTCTTGCACATAGTGATTGGGTTAATGTTTTAAGGCTGTTTTCTGTTGGGGTTCCTCCAGTGGAAGATGTACACAGGGAATGCAACGAGTGCTGGCTCTGTCCTGCTGAGCCCCAGAGCTGCTTGTGTGCCTTCATCTTACCTCAGCTGGCATTTCAGATGCGTTTGTTTCTGTTGTACAGTGAATTGATACTGCTGGAGATATAAATGCAGATTTAAGTACAAGCAAATTCCACCAGTCTGGATGGGTGAACAGTGATGGATATCTGCTGACTGGCTTACCCACTTCACTGAGTAAATTATGGCTTTATTCATAAGGAATATAATGTCCTTTTCAATGAATTTCATCAACCAGATCCTTAGTTTTGATTTCTCATCCCTTAGTTTGCCTTTACATAAAATATTGTGGGCCTTTTCCCATTCTACTGGGCTTGCTCTGAGTCTTCCTATTAGGGGAAACATCCCCTCCTGTTTGCATCCGTTCCTGAACCTGAAAATGGGTGACGTTTAAGGACTTTTATGGATGGGAGGAGAAGTCGCAGAAATGAAAGGGAAAACAAAAATCGAGTCATGTCCTGTTTACTTTAAACCTCCCTGTAGTAACTGAACAGTGCCCGGGTGGTTGCACAGCACGGCTGGCTGATACTCCCAGCACCATATCCCAGGGTCTCACCGCCTCCCAGCGCACGTTGGTTGCACTAAGCTGCTTCAGAGGCTCACCAGGACCGGCACAGCGAGCAGCAAGGCTCGGCTGAGCCCTTTACTTACCTCTTCCACAAAAGTGATGCACCAAGAAGGACATTGCCCGGTCCACCAATTCTTGACAACATTTAGTAGCACCATTGCTTTGTGTTGTTGTAGTTCCTATTTTTTTAATGTTACCTTCTAAAAATTAACATCTTCCTCTAGCACAGAAGGTGATGTTGCAGCCTCCTTTCCCAGCCCGACCAGTAATCCCAGGAGGACTTGAATAGCGATGGTCTCTTCCCGCTTTCCTCTACCGCCTCAAGGATATTATGCTCCAATTGCTTAACCTAATTTTTCAACTTCTCGGCCTCATTTAACCTACTGCGGTGAGAAGCAGCCAATGCACTGTAAACATGTCTGTTTCTCACTGTTCCTCCCATTCAAGCCAGCTGCCGAGCACCTAGAGAGGAGATTTGGAATGCCTTTGGGTCAGTCCACCTAATTTTAAGTAGACAACTCAAGTACTTTGTCATCAATATCTCAAACACCACTTTGCACAGGGAGATCAGCACAGAAACACCAACCCTGTGAGAGGTGAGACGTTTCTCACCTTTGCAGGCAGGGGACATTAGTTAGGACATTAGCAGCCTGGATAATTCAGGCAGCCCTCCTGAGGGATCCCATCCAGAGCTCCCCAGCCTCACCTTGTCATGCTTGATCCGCTTTTGTCACTTTATAACCCTGCAAGCCTCCCAGCATTTTGCGGGGCGGAGAGATGGGACCGACATGATGACAGGGTTGGGGGTGCCCTGTGGCCAGTCCAAGAGGATCCCTGAAATTTGGGAAGGCAGATTCAAGGAAGGCTGGTTTTTGGAGCCTGGGAGCCTGGTGGGATTTGGCTGGCTGCTCCCCAGAGCACCTCTCTCGGTTGCTCCCTTGCTAAGCTTCAGCTCTGTCCACAGGGGAACGGTTTATGGCATTTGCCAGCAGCAAAGTGGCTCAGCTGGCGTTAGAGGTGGGTTTTGTCCTCACAAGCACTGTGCATGGAGCACCGATGACCACTGCTCACGGCACAGGGCATCCTCAGCACCCTCTTCCCTTTGCCAAGCTGGCTGTCCTTGACATGGTCATCCTTCACCCCCATGCTGGCAGTACACCTCCTCTCTGCCACTTGTGTCCCTGCATGAAGGGACACAGGTTGCCTTGCTGCTGCTCCAAACCTGTCTCATGGAGGCCTTAGTGGCCAAAAGTAGTATGTCTAATGATGTATTCTTGTAAAAGTTTGGGTGGGAGTACCTGCCTGTGGGGAATGGGGGCTTCCCAGCTCTCTGGATGAAACAGTGGGCCAGGAGCGGGCACCAATTTACCGATTGTGGTTGGGCAAAGAGCAGAGCATCTAATAGCAGAAGACATTGGAAAGTGCGGGACAGGCTTAAGCACTGTAAGGGTGGGAGGGGGGCTCGCTTCTGGGTTGGGACTGAGCCTAACGAGGTCAGAGAAGGAAAGGGTGTGCAGGAAGGCAATGTTGTAGCATTGGGACAAAGAGCTGTTTGATGAGGAAAAGTCATTGCTTAGAATATGGAATGTGACTGAGGCTGGAGCAGGCAGAGGTCTGATGATGAAGTGAAAATAGCAAGTTTGGGGGTAACTCAAGCAGTTCAGGGCTCTGCAGTGATACTTGAAGCACCCTGGTAGTGTGGGGCTGTCTCAGTGTAAGTCCAGGAGGAGGAGTTGGAGATAAGGAAGTGAGGAGGGGAGGCAGTCAGCAGGAGGGGTACCTCTGCACCAAGCGTCTTGTGTTGCAGATTCCCTTGCTCGTGATATGTTCGAAGTATCTTTATCTGATCACTGGTAGGTCTCCAGGCAAGAGGTTTGAGAGCCCATCAGGGACGCAATCCCTCTGTCCTCCAGGGCTGGGCTTCCAGAGTCCTCTCATCTCAGAAGCCATGCAAACAAAATTTCCCTCATATTGAATGCCTGGGAGATTGAGGTGCCACTCAATCTCCCTTCAGAGAATAATTAATTTCATAATAATGTAAAATCATTTAACTTTGCATAATGGGCAGAAGCGGGCCTATGCTCCGGCTTTTTTTGGAGTTGTGAGCACAATAGCATGGAGAACTTCCAGGCATAGTATCTGACTTGGAAAGTGCTGCCGGAGGATTAGGCAAGTGAAATACATGGAGTCCCTGGTTGGTATCTGAAGTCACATCTGATGCTTAGATTTCAAACCGCAGGAGGGGGTGGGGGAAGCTTTCCTTTAAAAGCTTTTTCTCAAAAAAACCAAAGCAAAATGTACCAAACAAAAACTCTGTGTGGGACAAAGGGGTAGATATTTATTACCCTGAGGATCAAGAAATCATAAGACATCTGTTCTATTTACTGCATTTAAATTCATATTGTTATACAAACTCCACCTCTAGCTGTGCAGCTTCTGGAGGGACAAGTTGGTACGGAGTGATCCTGAAAAGATGAGAGAGATTCCTGGAGGAGAGATTTACATTGCGTATCATCTTATCACCAGTCTGTCCCTCTTGCTTTTTTTTTTCCCCTTGCACAGCAAAAGAGATGATTAAAGAGCCAGGGATTTAATTACAGCCAGGTATGCCTAGGGGGAAAACCCACTCGGTGAAAAGGACCTTGCAACAACAAACAGAAAGTTCTCCAGTTTCCTCGCTTTGAAGGATTTAAATCTGTGGAGGGGGGCGGGTTGGAGGGGGAAAGAAAGTGACTAGGCTGGAGTTTGCAAAACACACCATCCTCTTCCCCCTTTTTGGCAAAGTGCTGCCTTCAGCAGTTTGGTCCTCACTGCCCACTCCCCTCCAGTCCCACCACCCTCCTGCTCCTCTGCAAGACCTCAACTACTTCCCAAGTGCTTTCTGGCACCACTGTGTCAGTAAAACAACTCCCTTTGCTCCCGCCCAAGGTTTTGCACCACCTTCAGCCCATGCAGAAAAGCCCCATGATTTTGGTTGCCCCCTGCGGTCTGCCCCAGACAGTGCCCACCTGCATGTCCCACCCCCGCCGGCTGCGCTCGCCCTGGGAACTGCCAGCCGGGCACCATTTCAAAGGCAAGAGATACGGGTCCGGTGCGTGGGAGGCTGCCTCTGATGTGAATCACGCTATCTGTGCTAGGGATGGGGCCCCGCATCTTCTCTGCTAGGCTGTACCAGCTTATCTGGCCCGCTGCGCCTGCCTCTCCAACCTTCTTGCGTCTTTTCATTTCCAGGCTGTTGGGTGAAAGGGAATTTATTTGGTTGCTGGGCTCTGTCAGGCTTTTGATCAGTGCTGGTGGAAGAATTTGTAGGAAGAGTCCTGTGTCCACTGAGCATGGAGGATCAGCTGAGCATCTGTGTCACTCCACTAACCTCCATGGATAAGGTTAGATACTTGTGGGTGCCAGTCCTGCTCAGCAGCGGCTCCATGCAGCAAGGCTAGTGCTTCATCGTTCAAAAGTATTCCGAAAACTAGCACCTTAAACCTTCAAACAGCAACAATCTTTGCCATCCTGCAAGGTGTTCCTGAAATTTGTTAATGAGGTTAGCAATAAAATGGGCAATTGGCTCCTGTAAGCAAATGAGAGCTGCTGCCTTCCCAAAAATCAAATACAGTGATAGAGTATTTTTCTACATGATCAGCTGAACTAGTGTAACGAATCCTCAGTTTGGCGAATCCAGGATAACGACAAGGAGAGATTTGGCTGTTCTTATGCATTTATTGGGAGACTTATTTGCCTTTAAAGAAGGAGAGGGGGAGGGAAAAAAAGATGAGTTGGTTTATCCTGTGACATGTGTACACAGCCACGGGCAGTGCGTGTTATTTCACTTGCAAACAATTTCCTCTCTCTTTTGTTTATTGATGACAGAAGGCATTCCAGCCAGGTACACTGGCTCTTCCCCGACTTCAAAGGAGGTCAGGTTACAAAGGCAAGCACCATCCAGGCAAAATGAGATGCAGGAGGGGAAGGCCCATCGCAGTCACTCTCAAGGAGAGGTTTTATGCAAGGGAAGAGCCCAGAACATGCCAGCAGGAATAAAAATAAGGATAAATCACATTGCTGACACTTCGGTGCCACCAGGGCTTGTCCATGAGAGTGGCAACGGTCAGGTCATCCAGGATGTCCCTGTTGCCCCTTGCCAATGGCAACGCAGGGTCCAAACCCTTACATGGGAGAGTGCACAGGAACCACCTTTCGCTTCCTCCTTCGCAAATGTACCTGTGCAGGCGACTGCCGCTCATGCAAACCAGGGGACTGCGCGCCCAGGGAAAATTGCAGGCTGGAAGTAATGGGTTTTCAGGTCTCAATTCAGACTGGAAGGGAGGCCAGAGTTCCCAGTGACTGGAAACATTATCCAGTGCATAAATGAAAGCGCTGGTGTTTGATAATGTCCAAAATCCTGATGATGGGCCTTGCCTGCCTGTGGCTCATGGCTGGATCGGCAAAGGCCATGCTGGGGAGGGAGTGTGGCAGCCCAGATAAGCAGTGGGGAGACTGCAGTCTGTACAACCCAAGGATGGCTGATGATCCCCGAAAGGAAAACAGGTGACTAGGGCTTGCCCTCAGAAAAAGTCCCATTGCCGAGTTGTTTGGTTCAGCAGTGGTTTTTTCACCTCCTGCTCATGTTGCCACAGCCCAAGTAACAGGGAAACCCATGGTGAATACCAGCGTCAGCACAAGAACCGTCCCCTTGCTCCACTCTGAGAACAGCCCTGGTGGCCTCTGGTCTGCCTATCTCCAGGTCCTGCCTGCTCTGAGCCTGGCTTTGCTGCGGTGGCGCTTGTTTCCCATGCTTAAGTGCTTGCACATAGTGACAGAGCCATTTTTGGGTATGCCACTCCTGTGGCAATCAGATCAGGCTGCTTTGGGACGTTGCTGATGATATACCCCAATGACTCAAGGAAGGGCAGGGACCAGGCTGTGCCTGCACAGTGTATCCCGATTAAATATGTCATTCAAGCCTGGGCAAATTGAGAAACGTTTCCTTTCCTCCCGTGGCTCAGCAGAGCCGAACTGGGGTTCGGGTGATGCCACCGCTGAGTCAAGCCATGCCCTGCGATGGGGCTCAGCCCCCATCCCGTGTGACTCAGCACAGCCTTGGCTGGGGCGAGCCAGCGGGAGGGACTGGGAAGTTGCAAAAAGTTAATGACGATTCTTCGTTTTAGGAGCACTCAGCTTAATGAAGCGTTACTCAGCGGCTCCTCCACCCACCCCCCGAGTAGGAGCCACGGGGGCTGGTATCAACCTCCCACTGTGTCCGTGGCAGGGCTTTCAGCTGGGATGACTTGTGTCACCCCATGCATCGTCCGAACATCGCATAACAGCAGGTCCACCTGTGTCCCCAGCAATGCTCAGCAGGTGACACGACACAGGAGAGACATGTGGGGCCTGTGCCACCATGACACAGTGGCCAGGCACACGTGAGCCAAGCTCTCAAACCCTGCCCGAGGGTGGGGATGGGAACAAAAAGGAGGCAGTAAAAGCATTTACTGGGAACCAAAAAGTCTGCTTGGCACGATGTGCCATTGTGTCAAAAATGGCTTGTGCTCTGAAGCAAAGTGAGAAGTCAAATTTTGATGCTTTCCATTGAGTTGTAGCTTGTTGGAAATACATTCAATTTGTAGTTATTCTTTATGTCAACTTTATTTTATTTTCACTCTATTACGATTTACTTTTTGCTTTTTTATTTTAATAATTAAATTGCTTTTGCTGGACTGCTTGTCATAGATTAATGTTTCTTTTCTTTTTAATAACTTTCTTATTCATTATGCACTCATTTCCTTTCAGTTGAGTTTGGATTTCACCCTTAGGACTAACACAGCAATGTTGAACACGGTGTAGCTTCATTCCAGGTCCAAGCAGAGCACCGAGGTTTTCTGCAGGCTGGACTGCCATTGAAGTGAAACTACCATGCGAACCAAAGCGTTTTGAACCAGAACTCTTTCGTGTTGGAGGGGTTTTCACTTGGATCAGACAAACCCTTTCAAGGCAGAGAAAGCTTGGTAGAGTCCTATCTGTCCCTCCTGTGAAATGCAGTCTGTTGGGCTTCATTTTCACAGCAATCTCTTCCAGCCTCTGTCCCCTCATGTCTGCTTGGGCTGGTGTCACCTGAAGTACGGGAGATGCTGAATGGAGAAATAAAAGGGAATCTTAGCTCTACAAAGTGCTGGAAAAGCCAAATGCTACCTGGGTTTTAAGTTTTTCCAGCTCCTTCTTCCCTCCCTCTCTGCCCCAGTTTTTATTTAAAATCTGTAAAACCAGTTCCCTGTCCCTCACTCTGCGCATACTGCTGGGGCTGGGTATTAACATCTCCATCATACTTGTTTCCTGTCTAAAAATGATGAACCACCCAATTTGTATATTTATAGTTTAAAATAATGGCAAGAGAAGGTACAGCAAAGGCGGCATTTTCCTCCTCTGCATACAAATGTACAGTTTTTCTTTGGAAGGTCTTGCCAAGAATGAAGACCTTAGTATTAATTGTATTTCACAAAACATGCCGAGTTAGTCATTTGTATCTGCAAGCGTCTTTAGAAAGTTTCAATCAATCACCTCTGGTGAGTAGGCAGTGATGGTAAACTCAGGCACGCACCCTGAGTAAAGACTTTCAGCTGATGGGATGGATCTATCCCTAGGATGCAAAATGCTTGAAATAAAGGATCGTGTCTTCCAGTCATTTACTGTGACAGTGAGGTGCCTTTTTCTCCCAAAAAAAGCAAAGGAATAACCCATTTGCAGCCTTTCATTTGCTTGGAGCGTTCTAGCAGTTCTCTTCTGAGCTTGTTTAAACTTTTATACATTGGGCTTAATCATAGCATAATGGAATCATAGAATCATAAAATGTGTTGGGTTGGAAGGGACCTTTAAAGGTCATCTAGTCCAACCCCCCTGCAGTAAGCAGGGACATCTTTAACTAGATCAGGTTGCTCAGAGCCTCATCAAGCCTGGCCTTTCTCTCCAGGGATGGGGCCTCCACCACCTCTCTGGGCAACCTGTTCCAGTGTCTCACCGCCCTCATTGTGTGCTCCTGTGCTTCTTTCCCAGGTTATCCAGGGTCTGGTTGTTGGAAAACTCACTAACCACTGCACGGAGAGGACCCTGCTCAGGCTCAGCGTCTTCGTCTTCGCCGGTGTGGGCCTAGGCATGGTAAGGCTTGTCATCCAATCATCCATGCTGCCTTTTAACAACACAGCGACACGAGGTCCATGAGACCTGGCTGCAAGCTCTACCCCTTGAAAAGCCACTGCCAGCTTTGCTGGGTGGTCCTTGCAGGGGAAACCAGCTCTCCTGGGCCTCTGTGCAAACAGAGCAGCACTCAGTGTAAGCACCATGCCAAATAACGACAAAAAGCCACGTGAGTAATCGTTACAGGGATTTTAAAAAAAAAATTAATCTCACACAGAAACTTGTTAAGTCCCTCCTGAGTCACTGGATTTGCATAGAAATCCTGCCCTCAGTCTTGTCAGTGACTGCATTTCCTGAACTACCCAGAAAGTAAATGAAGATTATGGGGGAAAATCATTGCGGTTGTACGCTGCTGCGAGACAGCAGAGGTTGTGTGCTTTTCTTCTGGGGCTTTATTTTTGCCTAATTCCCCCAAGCTGAGAGTATTTGGGGAAGGAGGTAGCAAGGCAATAATCTTGTTCCTCCCTTTTGGGATGAGTGATGTTACCCATTGCCAGTTGTGTCTGTATGGGCGACAGTTGATGCCAATCTCAAATGGTAATTGGAAAACCGAGTTGACGTAGGCAGCTCTGCTGGTAATCGTGTTTGCTCAGATAAGCCACATTTGGGGAACCAATAGCTCTGCTCAAGTAATGGGTACAGAGGAAGGGTGCACACCGGTCCCCGTCAGCAAGATGGGCCCAAAGGACGATTGAGGTGTGTCAGCCTTTCAACGTTCCTTGCAGGATTTGGCCTCAAGCCTTGCTACCAGGGCACCAGTGCTCCCGCCGGCGTGGGTAGGATGGGTGTCATTCCCACAACCACACTACAGCCACAGGGAGGTCAGGGACAAATCCTGGAGGGTATTGAGGCTCGTGGTTCCCAGATGCATGGATGAGATGAGGCAACTACACACCTTTGCTAATCTGAGGCTAAATCACGTGTCTGAGACGAGACTGGGAAGGGAGGATAAATGCAGACAAAGGATTGGCTTTGCAGATGGAACGCAATCCCCCTCTCTGGGACTCTGAGGCTCATGGAGGTGCTACCACATGATGGGATGCTTAGGAAGGGTCCTTCCTGGCTGGTGTCATGCGTTTTTGGCTGACATCCGTGTGCCACCTTAGCATGGGACATCTGCACAGGGCTTGGTGCTCCTGAGCATGGCGCAGGAAGGGCTTTGAAGGTCTCGCCATTGTTTTTTGGTCATGGGTGGAAGCAATTAGGAGGGACCAAGGTGGACCTGGCCCATCTGGAACACCCCCAACTAGACGCAGAGCAAGATGCCGCTGGGACTGGCTCCCTGTGCCGAAGCCCAGTCCCATGGCGATCAGGCAGAGGGACAAATGGAATAAATAAATGGATTTTGTGCACTGAGCTCTCACTGAAAGGGAAAGCTGGAGGGGATGGAGGTAGGAGAGAAAACCTCAAAGGCAGAGGAGAGACACACAGGGCAGCCCTGCTTGCAGTGCCTAGTGCCTCAGCACGGGGAGGCTCACATCGGCATGCAGGGAGGGAAGCCGGGAAGGGAAATCATTTTAGACCTGGCAATTACACCAAGCCCGGAGGGCTGTGGACATCCTGACAGCACAGGCCTGGGGACAAGGGTCAGCGATGACTTCCCACGAGAACTATTCATAGGCAAATGCAGCTGTGATCCTCTTCACTGGGGACGCCTTATTAAAAAGCGCTCTGTTTGAGCGGCTGCCGAGAAAACATCCGTTTCTGGGGTGGCTTTCTGTCTTGGTGGGGATGACTGCCGTCACAGCGGCAGGCCCCAAATGCAGAGATTAATGCATGAAGCTTTTAATCCTGCACAGCCGCCAGTGAAGGAGCATCCCGCCTGCTGTGCCCTTACTGCATCTGGCCTCCAAACGAGACAGTTCCCCTCCCCAAAGGGTGGAAGCAAGGAGAAAAACTAGCTGTTAATAAAAGACACTCTGAAACATAACTTCATATCATTGGGAGGTGGGCTGAGGTGTTTTTGGGAGGTGGGCACCAGCTGCAGCAAACAGACAGACAGAGGATGGTGCAGCTGGGAAGAGGTTGCAGGATGTTCCCAGCAATCGGCAGCTGGAGAAGGGAAGGGGTGGGCTGGGAGCTTCACAATAACACCTGGAAAAGGAGAGGAGGGGAGAGACGGTGTCTGATGTGCAGATGCAAGCCGGGAGCGCGTGGGCAGGGGTGTAGGAGGGCTTGGTGGTTGCGACGGGGAAGTTTTTCTCTTTGTCTGAAGGCTCGGCTGTGCCTCGTCCTGCCTCACTGCCTGCGTTTCCCAGGCATTTGCTTTTTGAGCCTGTCTGCTGAAACTCCTCGTTCTGCCTCCCTCACCTGAAAGATGCCATCAGATCTGCTCAGGTCAAAAAGACTACTACCTACTCAGCAGCTGAGGAGTAGCAGAGACCGGGCTCTGCCTGGCTCCATCCTTTCCGAGTCCCAGAGGAGCGAGGAGCCATTTCCCCTGGTTTTACAGGACGCACAGACATGGCTCAGTTCTTTTCTGTCCACTTGCTTCAGCCCATGAGGAAACTCATACAAGGCAGGGAAGAGTTAAAGCTGTTCTTTCCTATGAGCGCTGCAAAGTTATCCTGCGATGACATTTGCCCTAGCAAGGAATTATTCTCCCTCTACCTAAATGTTTATGTACCAAATACCTGTTCCTCTGTCTTTGTTCTCTGGTTCCTTAATCAGAAGTGCCTAGATCTTAACCAAAACGTAGGCAAAGAGCCCCTCTGAGGGGAGAAACCTGGCTGTGTGTAAGTCTAGAGGGGAGTTAGGAACAAACCTCAGTATTTCCAAGTCATTAGTGAGCGAATGTCTCTGGGCTTCTCCATCTTCTGTAGCCGAGAGGCAGGGACCAGATCTTAGGAGAGAGAACTCCAGAGAATGAAACTTCTGGCTAAACCAGTGACAGAAATGTTTTCCAGCCACAATAGCACACCTTGAGACATGGGTGAGGGCAGGAGACTTGCAAGAAAGGGGGAATTTCCTTTCCATGCCCCAGAGAAATCCATTCATTTGACCAGCAGGGCTTGTGAATGAGCCGAGAGCCGCTCTAGCCCCACGGCTTAGGGAGCTTCACCGCTTTTGTTTCAGTATTAAACAGCTGGAGGGATGTCTCCACTAAGAATATGTGCAATAACAAAATCATTACTCTCCCTAATTATGCTCACTAATGTGCACTTAAGGCCAGAAGACCTATTCCAGATTACTGAATTTGGTGAATTTATTAGGAAGGAAGCGGCAGAACAGGATTAGAAATCCCAAAGGTACGGCGTTACACAATGCACCGCGCTCATTTATTTTGACAAGCTCAGTTTAGTTTTAATTATTTATGATAATGAACTGAAATGCCTTCTCTAGGCTGTTTTGTATAAGTAATGGAGGCTTCCTGAAGTACACCACATGCATCTGCTGTTCAACGTTTCTTCAGGAGTTGGACAAGAGACAGAAGATGGGGGGGAAGGGTGCGGGGACGTCACTAATTCCCAGACGCTAAAAATACCCGCAGCAGTGCCGAAGAAACGTGCTGCCAGATTGTAGGGTATCATTTGCTACTTGCACTGCATGCTTGGAATAATTCGCTGCAGACAAATGGTGGGCTATGAAAGACCCTGCAATGGCCAGGGCTGCACCATCATGTATAAGTTGTGGCTCACACAATTTACCTAAGTCATGGGTTTGGCTCGTGATGTTTTTCTAGGTTGTTTCTTGCCACAAAGCCACTGCTTGTGCTCTCTAATGATCTGTGGTCCATTTTGTCTTGTCCCTTAGGCCCTGATGAGGACCGTGTGGCACTACTGCATCGTTGCGGTGCCACTGGTGTTCGCCTTCAGCACGCTGGGCACCATCACCGACAGCATGCTCACCAAGGCTGTCCCCTCTTCTGACACCGGTAAGACTCATCAAAAAAGATCAGGCTGGTCTTTTCTCATTTTTGAGTCCGCCAGGTACTTCCCAGCTCACCCCACTGCTGTCAAGCACTGGGGCACATTCATGGCCAATGCCCAATTGCCCAGCAAATCTGACTTGGCAAGTTGCATGCAGTGGGTGTCAGCAGAGCGGATGAACGGGGACCAGTGTACAGGATGTGCTTGAACAACACTGAGCAAGCATCCCGCAACCCGGGGCTTCCAGTCCTGTGCTGACATCCGTAGTGCTGGGCACATTAAGGGAAGCCTCTCCCAAACTCTCCTTTCCATGTGAACCCAGGATATGTTCAAGAAAAAAAAATAGAAGAAGCTGCTTTTCCACTGTGAGGGTGAATGAGGGGGCTGTTTATTCACGCCTTTTAACTTAGGGCATCTCAGGAGGGTATTCTGGATCACGCTTTGGAAACACGTTTTGCCTGATGCGATAATTGCCCCCCTCTCTACATTTTGGCCATTTCAGTCATAGAGTTACTATATTTCTCCATATGAGGGGGCCGAGATGCAGTGGTAGACACACAAATCTTTATACCTGGGTTTTTTTCTTCTGTCGACAAAGGAAATATGCCCGCGTTACTGTCATGGGAGCCTTGCTGAGTTTGTCCCAGAGTGGAGCTGGGTTAACCCAGTTTGGTGTCTTTTGCTCAAGCTCTTTCAGGGTTTGGTCCTGAAGCCACGTTCACCAGGTATCTGAGAGTGTCTCTGCTCTAGCACTCTTCATTTTCGCTAGCTGCCATCTCAGCAGATACCTCTGCATAGACGCATGGGAATTATAGTTTGCGCAGCCCATTAGTGAAGTTTATAAAGCACTTTTGAGATGCTTCTGGATGAAGAGCTTTTCTAGATGTCACTTCAGTGGTTTATTTGTAGAGCTGAAGACCGTATCTCCTACAGATGCTGGGAACCCATGATTTCTGAGTGTGACACTTCTACCTGGGAGGACCACTTAGGTGAGGTCCCGGGGAGGTGAGGACTGGGGATGTCCCAGCCCCTCTGCTCAGATGGGAAGAAAATCTGCTGTTTCATGAGTTGGAGCGATGTTCATGTGAGGAGGGAGAGCCAGGGGGGAAGGGCACCAAGCGGCTTTGCGATCTATAGCCGAGCTGGAATTCATCCAGGCTCTTCTCAAAGGGGCTTTGTGAGGAAAACCAGAGCATTGCTTGGCTTTTAAAGCCCAGAGGCAAGATTCGGTCAGAGAGGAAAATGGGTTTAGCTGCCTCACCCAGCTCCCCACTTGCGTATGTTGTTAGGTCAGCCTGCGCCTCGGTGGGACGGACGTCTCCGCATGGCAGGCAGGACGGCAGGGCAGGACGGAGGCAGCCTGCAGGGTGGTGGGGACAGTCAGGAGGGGGTCATGGGACATTGGGAGACCCACGGGCTATGCAGGGCTTTCTTCTGCCCATCCATCCTGGGCTGATGCCGTGACAAGTGCTACTACAAATTGCAGAGTTATGGCTGTCTTGAAACTGGGCATGCCAAGGAGGGATGCTGCTGGCACAGAGGATTGTGCTGCTGGGGGAAAACTTTGTCTCCACCGCTTCTCCCTGGCCCTTTCCTTTCAAACCCCGCTTCCTCCTTGCAATGTTGCTGAGGGAAGAGGCATCCGATGGGTTTGTGCTTGTTTTGAATGCACCCAGGCAGGGACCAGGGCGAAGGCAGGAATGCCTGACACAGCAGAGCCACGTCCCGGCGAGCTGCCTCTCTGCAGCAGCTGCGGCAGTGGCGGCGTGGGTGTTTCACAGAGAAATGCGGCTATTAAAATGCCTGCCATCCATCTCTGGCCGTGGGTGGCACCCCGCAACGGCTGCTCCACCCGTGCAGCAGCCTAAAAGGCTGCTCCTTCCTATGCGAGCCCGAGACCAGCTCTGCAAAACGATCATTTCGGTGGTGCGTTAGAAATCCACACTTTTCTAAGAGTGTGAAAATACGGCTTTGTGAAAAAGCCCCACTGTCTCCGTGTCAAAAACCTGAGCGCTAGCTTGTAACAACTTTTAGTTAATGCAAGGAAATCACATGTTGGGAATTTGCCTTTGGAAACACGACTTTTGAGCCTTGCTGCTGTCTTTTCTTGATGTTTTTGCCAGCCTGGGGCCAGCAGAGCCCATGGAGGTTTTTCTTTGGGCCAGGGAGAGGCTTTCTGAGGAGCTGGAGGCTGGGCTGAGCTCAGGTGTCCATCTCATTGTGGGGCTGGAGCGGATGGGGCGTTGCAAGAGGGACAACCTGTCTGCCCTTGCTAGACACTGAGTCACTCATCCTTGCCTTTTAAATAGGTGTCTCAGAAAGGGAGCAGTGGGACGTAGGGTGGCACCATCCCTTGCACCCATCATCCTGCTTTCAGGACCGATCCAAGGTCACTTCCTACCGAGGCTGATGAGTTTGTCAATTGCTTTTTGCTTATGGCTGGGGCCTTGCACTGAAGGCAAGAGAGTGGAAATGATTTAATTCATTTCCTTTTGATATTCCCCCCCACTTCTCATCTTCAAAGGCAGGAAGGGAAAATTCCGCCCCACACGCACGTGCTGTTCAGCTGGGGGTGTGCGACCTGGTGGGAGGGTGGCCCCGAGCCCAGGGGGACTTGCATCCACACAAGCACTCCTTGTCAACCCCACTCCCTCCCCGAGAACAGAGGTCTTGTTCCTGCGCAGAGCCCCCCGCCCTCGGGGGATGGAGGGAGGGAGGAAGCCCCGCGGAGCCTCCCTGCTTAACGGGCCCACATTTCGTGATTTTATTTGCAAGTCAGAGGCAAAACCTTAGGAGGAGAGCTTGCAGCCAGGCAGGGCTCCTTGGAGCATTGAACCCCCCATCTTTGCTCAGCCTTTGCCGGTTTTGAAGGTGGCCACTGGTGGCAATGACCTAATCGTTAAATTAGGCCCCGCGATTGCGGGGTTGATCTGGGCCAGCACCATGATCCGAGCCCGGCAACAGGATGTGAGCTGGAAAGGAGGGCAAGCCGGGGCACTCCGGCACAGCGCGGGGTGGGAGGAGGGATGGAGCCGCCTGGCTTGGGCAGCCGCCAGCACCCAACCCTGAAACCTGCAGGAGGAGAGGAGGGGAGGATGGGCGCCCAGCCGGGACGGGTCATGCCAGGTATGCGAAAAGTGGGGAAAAAAGCTGGGGAGGGAGAAAAAAAAGGGCGGGGAAGGTTCAGCAAGTGGGATAGCCGTGATGAGGAAGGTGAGCATGTGCGTTGGCAGAGCTGTGCAAAGCCATGCAGGAATTTTTCTGCTGACGTGGTGACTTTGTCCCAGTTAAAGGTCTTGCCTTAAATGAGACCCACCACATGTGCAGCTTTGAAACAGAGCTAGGGCCACGCTGCAGAGACGAGGTTTACAATGTCCCAAAGCTCGAGGGTGTCTGACACGAGGGATCTAATTTAAGCCCGTTAAATAGAAATTATCTTTCTCAGCAACATTGGAGAAGTGCAGAGAGAGACCAGTCTTTTAAGAGGATGGATTTCTGCTCCAGAAGAAAAAAAAAAAAAAGGAAAGGAAAAAAAATGCCTTCTCAATCATAAGAGCCAGTTTGACAATTGTACGTAGTAATTAGCTTAATTCAAATACCTAGAGGGGAAAAAATAATTGCAAAACCTGCCCAGAAAGTTTGGTGGTTGTGGGATGGTTCCCATTGGCAAAGGGTCAAGGCAAGGTCCCACCCATCACCTTTGTGTTCCCATGCGCGGGAGGAGCGCTCGGCAGCGCTTCCCGGGAGATTTCCCTCTCCGCATGGCTACGCCCTCGGTTCGGGCTCATTGCACAAGTATTTTAAGCATGCTGATAAAAGCCCAGCAGTTGCTGGCCGGCACTACGCAAACACCTGGCTACTTCTTCGCTCCTGGAGCCGGAGATCATTTCCCCATGGCTACCCACGGTAGATATCACACTCGGCTCCACGTCTTCTTACATGTGGGAGAGCATCCTCCTCATCCTTCCCAGACACTGCTGGCCTTGTGCAGTGACAGTGCCTCAACGCATGTCTTGGTGGAAGATTGATGCCAACAGCCCAAATAATTATACTGATATTAAAATAAATAAAAAAATAATTGCAAATATCATTTCAGAGCAGGGCACAAGTTTCTTGCTTATGCTGCCAGCTTGCCCTTCCTCCCAGTTTTGGGGGCTAATGATTTTCTGGCCAGCCGAGTATTTTCTGCTCCCCTGAGCGATAGCCATCCTGCACAAAGACTGCAAGACAAAAAGCGCGACGGGTGCATGGGGGACATCTTTACATCCCATGGGGTGCCTTGGACATCCGTCTGCGCATGGAAAAAAAACTGCCTTTGCCAAACTGGAGGTGCTTCCCCATCCACAGGGTTCCTGTTAACGATGCAAATGGGAGAGCTGCTGGAGGGGAAACCGGCCCAGCCGGGTGAAGGACTCGCATTTCCATCCAAATTGAAATATCCGTTCTTTTTGCAAGGGGGGAGGTGGGGGGAGTATCTCAAGGTGGTTCAGTCTTTATCTGTGGTTTTATTTATTTATTCTTAAAGACCTAGTTAGACCTAAGCCTCTCGCTCCTGCTAAGCCCTCGAGAGCTGTTCCTCTGTCCCACGCTACAAAATTAATGGCAATAGCAGCTTGGTTAATTATGATATTGGAAGAATCTGCGTAATTTGCTTGGAAGTCTTGAACATGACCCTAGAAATTACCTCTCCATCCCTTACCCCATGCAGAAGTTACCAGCCCTGCTGTGTGCGACATTCAGAAGCATCTACTGGGGCCAACAGCATCCTTGGACCCCGGTGAAGGCAGCGATGAGCACTGACTTGCTTTTTGAGGAGCATTATGGTCATCTGGACCACTCAGTAAAGAGCTGAGCTGGCTCGTGGTGGAAACTAGTCCCCGTGCCTCCAGGAGTTCTTAGCCTTAACAAACCCTAATTGGACCTCTATAAATTAATGCGAGAGATTATTTGAAGTGATTTGCTACTACTGCAGTGGAATGGCATCAAGGCCAAAGGGAATCCCACACGCTCTTCTCCACTTTACCATCCCAAGAATTGCCCTCACCCTGATGTCTGCTTGTCTCTGCCATCTCTCCTAGGTACCATGCTCGGCATTTGTGCCTCGGTGCAGCCCTTGACCCGGACCGTGGGCCCCACCATCGGTGGAGTTTTATACAGACGTTTTGGAGTCTCCTCCTTCGGCTATTTACAGCTGATTGTCAATATAGGGTTGTTTGTTTACCTCTTAAAGAGTAAAATCCCGCTGAGAGAGATGAAAAGCCAATAGCTCAGCTTCAAGAAAGTAACCTCCTTACTTTTTCCATAGAACTAAAGATGTTCTTGAGTTATATTTTTGATTCTATAAACCTGTGCCATGGGCAACCTGGAATAAAACTGTTTAAACAATAGCTTGCCTTTCATCAACATTTGCATCTAGAGTAAGGGACAAATTGGTTTGCAAAGGCCCTGGAACTGTGCTGGAGCAGCTGGTGGCTGCAGGACCCCAGGAGCTATCGGGTTCCCCCCCTCTCCCCCCTGCAGCAGTGGCTGTCGTTGTAGGCAATAGCTCCAGATCCTCAGCTGTTGTCAGGCAGCATTCCTGCTTGGATTCACCAAAACTAAGGGGATTGGGAGCCGGTGCCCCTGTTCTGGTTTGGCCTTCTAGTTCACCCCCCTGCAATGGTACTGAGGAAAATCAAGGTAAAATGCATCTGCTTTTGAGTGTCAGTTTGCTCCATTAGATGCCCCTCTGGCCTTTTTGTGCTAGAGAGGAGTTGGAGCCAAAGGCTTTCAAATGCTGTGGCCAAGTGTTTGCTACATCCACAGCTCACTCATGTGCAACCTGCCCCTGCCAGAGCCGCTGCCAACAGCGTGCGAGGAGGATGCAAAGCCCCAATAGCACACTGCAGTGCCAGAGTCTCCCTGCTACTTCCAGAAACTGGGCCCAACTGTCCTTCCAGGTTGATTTTTTTTTTTTTTCTTTTTTTCCCTGTACCGAGTCTCTCTTGCTCTTACTACAGGCTACTTGGAATGATGTACTTTGCAACTTCCTCTAGTACAAAGTCTCCTGCAAGAATTGCACTGATATTGGGAGGGGGAAATTACCTGATTGAAATTACCAAATCTGGAGCATTAGTAGTGAGTACTTTGCCTGCTAAGCTTGTAGTCCTGACTGCCAGAGCTGAGTCGTGTGCTGCAGCATCGCTCTCAAGAAAGCCCAGGTTAGTTAGCGATACTAACTAGTTGAGCCTCACAAGATACAACATTTTTTTAAAAAAAAGTAGTTTTATAAAAAAAAAACCCAACACCTCCTTTTTTCTCCAAACTTCTTGGTCCAGGTTCTATCAGAGAAAAGACCGTCTCCATTCTTCCCAGTTATCCTGTAGAAATTTAACTCAATCTAGAGAGTGCAGAGGTGGAGGAAGAGAAGAGAGTGAGGAGTTCAGCTTGCTTTGTTGCAAAGCTGAGGAATCCCATGGAGCATCAGCGCTGTGTTAGTCTGAAATCAAGAATCCATTTTTGTGCCTTAGAACAGCGCTAAGCTATGGGGGCCGGGGCGTTAGCAGACAGCAGCGTTTTATCGTCGCGGGGATCTCTTGCACCTTCTGTAGCTGCCATTACTCAATTATATGGGAAAACGCTTCAAAAGCGGCACTTATCCAAGTTGTGGTAGGCTTTTCTATTTCCACCACTGACCAGAACTGGACAGACATCGAACCTAGTTGGGAGACGAGATCAAATGCAAATGGGTTATCTGGGCTTTCGCCACCTCCCGCTGCCCAGTCCAGGGCAGGGCACCAAAAAGCTGAGCTTACCCACTCTTTTTAAGCCACTACACCACTGCCTACTCCACAAACTTGCATCAACAAAAGTTACACTAGTCCAGAGTATACTAATAAAAAGTCAACATTTCAAGTAATTTATTTGGAATGGACATATTAATGCAAAAGCAATATTAAGACCAGTAACTGCTAAAAGACATTCATCAAAATAAATACAAATATAGATACTACAAATAATTTAAATTGTGTTTAACACCACCAGTCAGTGTTGAATCTTCCTCGCGTCTCATAAATAGAAGATAATTGTTCGCAAAGCTGTGCCACTCCAAACACGTGGACGCTTCGCTAGAAGTCCTTTACGAAAGTCTTTGGTTTTTCTTTAAATGCATCTCAGGCAAAGCTTGGGGCTCTGCTCAGCAGCCTCAATGGGCTTGGAGAAAACCAAGCTGCTTCCAGCTCTCTTCTTCGCTTTCCTTCATTGGTACCCTGTCCCATTTCAGTCCAAGACACTTGATCTGGTTTATCATCCAGTGGTATACTCTAAAGGCAGCAAGAGAAAGCAGGTTAGTCAAATGAACGGGACAGCGGGGCAGAAAAAAAAAAGGGGGGGCTTTAAAGGCAGAATAAGCGTTCGGCATTTATTTTGCGGACAGTGTATTTTTAGCAAATTCTGTGAGGAAAGCGCTGCCAAGTGCCATTTCCTATTTCCTCACCCAGTAGCCACAATTCTCAGGGCCCTGCATAAGCTCGGCTCCCACCAGAAATTCCCAGTGCCGCATCAGGAAAGGGGGAGCGAGCCCCGAAACTCCTGTGCTGAAGCGGCCGGGCAGCATGCCCCAGTTTCGGGGTGCGGCCGGGCACCCT
>VWZL01005992.1:33908-53588 GCA_013396915.1 Stercorarius parasiticus | reverse complement strand
CACTGTCACGCTCCCGGCAGCCCCGAGCGCGCCAGCAGCCCGCTGCAGACAGACAGCTCGAATTAATCCCAGGAGGCGCGCGTGACAGGCGAGCCAGGCAGACAATTAGAGTGAAGGAGGAAATTGGAAATGGCAAAGGTGTGAACATATGTCAAATTACAACTAAATGATAAATTACAATTCTGTCATTGAAATAAGCGGTAATTAAGAAAGATTTCAGCTAGCCCTCTTGGAGGAAAAAGAGGAGGAAGAGGAGATAGCAGATTTTTCTCTTCTCCCCCCCCCTTTTTTTGGTAAATAATATAGTTTGGATGTATTGGGTGTATTGTTTCCATCCATCGCGTACGTTGGGGCTGGTTCATCCTGTTTCTTTCTGACTGCGTTCGTGTACTTAAAATATAATACCTTTCTTCCCCCTCCCCCCTCCCCCTCCCCCCACCTGGCAGAGCGACGGTGTCAGAAATGAGCAGGGAGCTGATAGCAACCGATAAAAACCCATGCGGAGGGATTAAAAAAAAAGAAGCAGCCCACCCCACCTCTCCCCCCCCGGGTCTGTTTAAGCCGCCGCACTCTAATTATTTTAAACAAGCCTGGTGCAGCGCAGCTGACAATCAGGAAACCCTGCTCGCTGGCTCCGGGGATTCATGCAAACCCTCCTCATCATCGCCGGCTCCACGTCCTTCCCATTTCGGCAGCCGCGATGGATGGAGACAGGCGGGGCTGCCTGCCCTCGCAGCTCGCTCATCCGCCCTTCAAACCAGCCAGGGAATCACGGCTTCGTAAGGCGGCAGCCCAGCCTACTTCGGGGGTCAGGGTACCTGGGGTCCCTCTAGCCCCTGGGCACATCTGTGGCGAGGGGTTTTTTTTGGAAATGGGATTTCTCCAGTACTGCGATTCCCCAGCCTGCGTTATCTGAGGAGAGCCCGTGTCAGTAGTTGACAGCGCTTCTCCCTACAGAAGGGGGAAAGCACGCCTGGGTAATGACGAATGTTTAGCTTCATGGTAGCACATTTGTCATGTGAAATTAAAATAATATTCTGTAAACAGCACCAAAGATCTGGAGGTGCTGTGTAAATACAAATGAGGTGGGGATTTTTTATTATCCACTATATACATAGGTAGACTTTGTACCTCAACGCGATCTGTTTATATATAAAACAGTTATTGCAGAAATTTATCTATTGACAATAATTGTTTAAAATCCACTCAAGCCGGTTTAGCGTACAAATCAATATTAAATCTCTACAAAGCGATCGGCTCTCTTTGCATTTCATTACATCTATTAGGTTTAATTAATCTGCAAATGGAGTGACATAAAGATTTTTTTAAAAAGCAAGATAGGCTAATTACAGGTCAAAGTCTTCTTATACGCATCCTTATAGTTTCTTATATATACATCCATTATACATAAATGGGTAAGAGATATCCTACAGATACATTTGCAGACTGATGTTCCGCCTTCGAAATGTAAGTTTTTGTGCCAGACCTCTGTGCTTAAACAGGAGAGGAGAAGGGATAAAATAATTCAAAGAGTTAAATGCATCAGCTTGCTTCCCTGACAGCGAGGTTGGCGCTAGTGACCATCATCAGGGGATAAATCATTTTGCAGCCACTGCGGCCAGAAAGTGAAGTTAGATCCTGGAGAGCTTAATTAGGAAGCATGTTAAAAGTGAAAGGGTGAGAGTCATGTTAATTATGTGGGGTTCCTCTTGGAGGAAACCCAGGCAGCAACTGTGCTGGAAGGCTAACGTAGCATCATTTTATCCCCTGAATTAATCAACCTGCGTTACTGGTATGACACGGTTGCTTATACAAAAACCCCATCCAAATGCAACTGCAAATTGCAGGTGGAAGCTTGGGTTTGATTGTACTTGATTACTGCGACGTGACCGTATGTTTTTGGAGCAGCTTCATGCTCTGAATGGTATTTCAGACACCAAATGGGGTGTTACAAGAGCTCTGCAGTCTTGCCAGGAACATGCAGCCCAAAGGTTATGAGCAGAACCTGAGGACTGTTGGTGGGGGTTTTTCCACCCTTAGAAAGGGCCGTGGAATTGAAGCCTTGTTGTTGCTTTTCACATGCGAGAGAGCTTTTGATATGAGGCCTCAATGGCTTTATAAAAGAGCAGCCCAACAAATTTCTCTGCTTTGTCCTCATGTTGAGGGCTTAAATCTTGTTAAAATCCTAATTGTGGGGTACATGCACGTGACCTCTACAGTTACTTCCTCAAAATTAATGATGATGATGATTATTATTATTAATAATAATAATAATAATAATAATAATGTAATACATAAAGGAAATTTAGCTTGAGTAATCCATCAGTGGTGGTAACTAGGATCATGGTGAAACTTCTAGCTGTGAAGACATAGCTCCTGCTCTCTGGAGCCCTTCAGCTTCCCCACTTCACCCTTCTGGAATAACCACCACCCTCGAGAGACCCTGAATTTCTGGAAATCCCTTTGTCAGGATGACCTGTTTTCAGGCATTCACCCCCAAATATGTGTGATCCACTGGCAATTTTTCCTTTGGGAAAGCCAACCAGGAGAGGGCATGGGCTGGTTTCCCAACAGCAACCGTCTCTGAGGTCTGAAATGGCGGTTTCCTCTTACAGGTGCTTCCTTGGTCACACATCATCTTGCTGAGGCAGCAAGAAGCGAGCTTTGAACACGGAGGTTTTTTCTATAATGGTGGAGAATCCCATACAACACCTGTAGAAGTCCTAGACAGTACACTTGTGCGCTGTCAAATCTTTTCTAGTGACAAAGACCTCAATGGTATCTTTTTCCTACATGCTCTTGGTTCATGCAAGAACGCCTCTGTGGACTTGTCCCATAAAACCCTGCCCTATTAGTATTACTTACTACTCAAAAATTTTCATAAATCACAGTTTTCAGATGTGATATTGGTCTATGAAGGTTTGAGGTGCAATCAATAAGGTCTTACTAAGCAGTCCTTGCAAATGATGTATTAGAGTAGTTCACAGAGGAGTTCTGAAACACTTTGTCCTTTCCATAATGTTAAGTGTAAAAGAAATTAGAGAAACCAGTGGTATCAGCAGGGAAATGGTTGATTTGACTGGTGATCTTGCCATGCTCTCTTTCTCTCTCTTTCTCCATTCACTCACCCTCTGAATGCCTGAAGGGTAGGAAGGTCGGGCTGTACTTACGTTTCAAAAATGTCACTTGGAAATTGCCATACAGCTGGTGGCATTTCCAAGCTTTTCTCTAGGTTTCTGCTTTAAAGTCTTCAAAATCCAAACTTCTGCCACGGGGAGTGCCTGGAGTAGGTGACAGGGAAAGGACCTCTGCGGACATTTCTACAAGAACCAATTTCTCCCAATGGGTTTCTGCCTTAACCCCACCAACATTTGGTATTGCATCACCAATCCCGAGAAGAAAAACAAAAATTCTTGTCTGCCTTTGTTTACCCACTGTTTGACATGGAGGGAAGAATAGAACGCAGGTAGCATCTTAGACATGCATTGGCCCACTAGACGTATTAAAACGCATCAGCAGCAGCTGTCATCAGCCACTCCAAACACTGAGTTATGGCAAGGAAAGCAGAGTTTGTATGTACAGTGAGGGGAAAAACGGCATTTAAAGCCAGGAATATATTTGGCACTGATAGTACTCTGAAATCATTTGGCATGAGAATGCCACCCATTACATGGATGCGTCGACTTTGTTGTTCAACCCCTTTGCGGCCATAGGTCTACAATAGGGTGTGATTATCACACATGGAAAATGGATTTGCAGAAAAGATGGCCCGTGACAAATATTAGACAATCATTAACCAGTTGAGGCCGTTCCTTGTAGACTCACAGCAAAAAAGATAAGAGCAATGCACTAATAATTTAGGCTATTTTGAGAATCTCTGAGGATATATTCCAAAATTAACTGCATATGAAGTAAGCCAGTAAAGGAAACTGCAGCAAGAGGCAGCCCAACTATAGCTTACACAATATGATTTACATGGTTTAAAAAAAAAATAAATAAATGTAAATAATTTATTGTGATGATCTGGGACACTATTACTAAAGATTTTCTACCCTGACAAAAGCCCAGCGTTACGGCCTTCAAGAATCTTGTATTAGATCACAGCTGTTTTTAGCATTTTGGAAAACCAAGTTTAGCTTCCATTTGAGATTAAAAGAACATAAAGCTAATAGTTTTACTGCTGCCACGCACATTAAATCACGTTCTAATAAGAAGCAGCTGACTGCAACAAACAAAGCGGGTTCGGACAACTGCAGCCTCCTTCACTCTGCGTTACTTTTAGAGATTGGAAACAGGTGGGAGAACATCAAGTTTGCGAACGTCAGGCACCGCATATACGCCTGAATTCATAAAAATGGCAGGCTAACTTGGAACATTGTTTTATGGGTTCATTTCCTCCCTGTCCTTCCCCCATCCCTCCGCACCTTCCAGAAACCTCCTGTGATAGCAGCCGCTTAACTTTTACCGTGCCTCACCAGTCACGCTGCTCTGGCCCTGACTCAGATAGATGTCTGCAGCTCCTGCAAACTGATTTATCTCCCCATTGGGGGTGCAGCTGATGACCAAAACACCAGAGTAATTTAGGATTTGTGGTCGTCTTTATAATCTGATTCCCCCACACACACACCCCTGCCCCTTCCTCTTTTATTTTCGAAACCTATAGACTTTTTATAAGCCAAAGTAATGTTTCAGCCTATCTTCTTCCCACCAGTGTTCTTTGAACTTCATTTCATAACCATAATGCTATGGTAGCAAAAACATCTGAAAAGGATACAGCAATTCGCAGCAAATTAAAAAAGCATGTCCCAGAGTCTACGTAAAAATTTATAGTCAGCAAATGAGTATGGAGAAGGCAGCACACAAATCATAGTCCTGATTCAGCAAATATTTGGCAGGTATCCTGACGTGCCCCGCAAGCCCAGAATGAAATAGTGCGAGGAAAAAAGCTGAAGGAGGAGATAAGCCAGGAGCTGTGCCGTTTGGGGAAGAAGCAAGAGCATCTTCCATCATCTTTTCAAGAGTCAAGGAGGGTGCTGCAGACCAGCGGCAGACCCATGGTATGTCCATCAACGACGGTGGCTGCGACATTGACCAGCGACAGCACCTTCAGCCCCACTCTCCCCTCACAGCCCATATTGAGCTCTACAGCCACAGGCCCGAAGCTGCACACAGGGCCTGGAGACACCCTTAGGCATGTCCATGCCGTACCCACCCGTACAAGGGTGGGACCTGAGGTTCAGCTCCAAGGAGCCTGGTCTGCTCCAGCCAGGTCCCCCTCCACCGGGGAGACTGGCATGGAGCTGCAGAGCACAGAGAAGGTCCTTCCAGGGGTAGCTGCACCAACACCAGGAGGTGGGCAAAAGTGATGGGAGACCCCATGAGACCCTTGCTCTGGGCCCGAGCTTGTTGATCCAGCCCTGGGGGCACATTCCTAGCCCTATTCTCCTCCCTGGTTTGGGTCCTTTGGGCCGGGACCACATACAGAGCCTGGCACAGGGGGGTCTCTCCCTCCCTTGAGCCCACGGGTACCACACCAACACAGACGCCAAGGGGTGATGAAAGCATCCAGAGTGCCAGGCTCACCCGTGACACTGCAGCTTCCCAAACTCGCAGGCAAAAGGGACTATCATTACCACTCTTAACGAGGCCCTTAATGATGATCCTGTTGCTCGGTGACTGGCGCATTACCGAGAGGTGCATATAACAACATATATCCAGAGTTGCTTATAAATTGGTGACCTATTCTAACTTATACTTGCTGAGGACCTGACCCAAAATATTTATTCCCTCGTGGAAAACAGCCACTCCAGGTTTCCTAATGGTCTCCAGTGTTCCTGGCTGACCCAATTTGGAGCGTGAGCTACACTCAGCCCTATTTCAACGCTGAACTAGTTCCATCAGAAATGGTTTCCTTTAAAACTGCTGCTACCGAATGACACGCTATGAAATGTTTAATTTTGAGAGACAGAGAGAAAGAGAAAAAAATAGTGGAACTAATCAGAAAACATATACTGGGTAAACCGAAACGGGCATTACGTAACAGCAATAGAGCTCCTAATTAATTCAGATTCATTCAGATTTTACAATCCTCTCCAGAATCAACATTTCTTTTCAGATGGAGGGGAAAAAACTACAAGATAATACAAAAATACATGTAACCGCAGCTTCTGAGCATATTAATGAACACAAAAGTAGAAGAGGCAGGATTTTTTCGGAAGAGCAGAATAGCGTCTACGGTGATAGATGCAGGGTACAGCAAAATAGGTCAGTAAAGGGAAATATGTGTAATGAATTATATAAAGCTGTATCTATAAAAATGAATGTATTGATGAAAAGTGATTTTAAAATGAAGGCTCAGATACAAATCATTAGTCCTATAGCCAAGACTAATATGTATTCTGCTGTAATAAGCAATGTCATTACAAGTGAATAACAATGCTGTAATGGGCGAGGAGCCTCGCTGGGGGAGGGGATTGATTATCTAGCAGTTAGGAAACCTTTTCTCAATTATTTGCATAGTTTTAGTTGCCTTGGGTGCTGGCAGGGGCTGTTTCCAAAAGGCAGCAGTGATGCGAAGGAATGTGAGGAAGAAATTCAAAGTTTGGAGCAGTGATGGGGATGCCTCTGCAGGGACTCCAGCAGGGGCCAGCCGCTGGAGCTGCCGGGGATGCTACTGCATTGAGTGAGCCTGGGAAGCAAAAGAAGTCACCATACTCTTTGCCGGGTGACCAGAAAGGACCACCAAGCACTCAAGGACAGACAGTGTGGGTGAACCTCTGGCTGCATCCCCTGCTCATCCCTGGCGGGCTCACCCCTCGTGTGTGCTGCCAAAGCCCGGCCCGCCCACCGCAACCACCTCCTCTGCTTTTCACACCTCGAATGCATGTCCGGTGGGCAGGCATCGCACACCAGCCCTCCTGCTTCCCCTCCGCCATTCCATCTCCTTCGGCGCTGTAGCCCTCTGGCCCGTGCAGCATTGCCGTACGGGAGTGACAGGGCCTGATATGTGCTGTCTTGCCAAATTGGCGTCTCCGCGGCCATGAGGGAATGGATGTGTAATGCTGCGCTGATACCAGCCGAGCAATATAATGCGGTGCCGTTAGGAGCATTACTCATAGCTGATGAACACATACCTTTTCCAGTGAAACACATACATTCCAGAAAGAAATGCATAGATCATTTGCTGGAGCACATTTATTATAGCGAAATGTGTACCTCAACTAATAAAATGCATAGATCATATAGTAAAATGATTATGCTCGTACCTAGCAGGCTCAACCATTTATTTATTTTTAACCAACTTATTTTGGTTAGGAGGCTGAGCGCAGCCCTCCCCCTCCCAGGGATTAGCAGTCCAAAACCCATTCTTTCTCGAAAGTGTATTTATTTTCCCATGATACAAACCCAGGTTCCCATCCCAAGCTCACTGAGAATAAATTAGCGGGGAGCCCTCTCCTACAGGAGCTGAGCGTCCCACTTGAAGCCAGTTTTGCTACTGAAGATGGATTTTGCTACTGTGTATTGGCGGGTGATGCATCTGGTATGCTTGCTAATTAAAAATGATGTCTATGTACTATGAAACATTTTAGGCACTCTCCCTTAAATGTTCATTTTGCTGCCCACCTGAGACATCTGCATCCTTATTAGCATCTTCAGCCAGAAATAGGTTGAGTCAGTGCCCCTCCAGGGTCAGCCGTAAACAGCCGTTCCCAGTTGGCTCCAGCTCGCGTTTGCCCTGAAGAATGAAATGGGTCAAACACTTTGTTTACGACTAAGGAATCCCCTAGTACACACGTACCAACTGTAACCCCAGCTCAGCAATGCTGGGAATGGGTGTAAATCCTGGAGTTATGCTATAGCACCAACATCACTCACACACGCTGACCAAATGGGGAAAAAAACCCCAACACCCTGACTCATCCCATTAGGTGGGATCCCAGCAGCAGCCGAAGGACAGCCAGCCTCTTTCACAGCTGCTTGTTTCATTAACGGCAAAGCTGTATTTTGAAAAAAAAAATAAATGAGGAGTGTGTATTTTATAGGACTGGCCTTTCTTCTGCTGAATTGTGTCTGTTTGAACAGCCAACCTAGGGGAGGGGGCCAGAAAGCAAATTACTTTTGGGAGTGAGAAAGGATGGGAAAATAGACCAACAAAAGCAAAGAGCGGCAGAAGATCAGGTACAAAATGATTGCACTCAATATCCCTTTCCCCATTTTTTTCCCCCTGAACTCCATTGGCTTCCAATTGTAGAGCATATTGATTTGAATTTTCTCCATGTTAACTTTTAATTGCCTTGCTGCAGCTGCAAGGCAGCACCTTGCTGAGCCCATTTCCAGCTACCATTTCCCGAGCGCCCCACCAGCCCCAGCACCCCGCGCTCTCCATCAATAGGAAATCAAGCGGCTGCTCACAGAATAACTCTTCCTACTTTTCGCACTTAGCAGCCAGGCTTTTTCAGCTTGCTCGCGTGTCACCAACCTTCGGAGCAGCTTCACCGTCCAACTGTCAGCCCTGCTGGAGACTTTTTATCTTCCTTACAAACTTATCTTTCAAACATGCTTTTTAATGTGTAATCGTTGTTTGCTTCGGCAGGGGAGGCTTCCTTGGGGCTTATTGTGCTTAACTGGCCCTATTGTTGTGAGCCTTTCTGATGGAAGATGTTGCAAAAATACATGCAGGTCGGGATGGATATTTGCGTTTGCATTTCATGGAGATAACGGCATTTTCCTTAAGTCATACGAGTCCCATTTCATTATTCCGTGAACCTCTCGGTGAACCTCGGGCTTCACTATATAATTTATGGTCCCTGATACAATCCAATGGTGTAATCTCATGATTTATGTGCTTCATTTATAATTTGATCATTTCGGTATAATACGTGTTTTCCTAGATGATTTATGTACTTTCTCCCATAACGTATGTGTTTCATGCCATGATATACGTATTCATCAGCCACGTGTTATGCCCCTGATGGCACTTTCCCGGAGAGGAAGGTGGGACACCCCAGCCCGAGGCCAAGTCCCGAGGTTAATTGCAATCAATTTACCTTCCATGCAATTACACTTTCATCTGCACGCGCCTGTGAAGTGAGCATGCTTAACGCCATATCAGCGGGAAAGCAAATGGGCCTCTTTTCTCCTTAGAGCCAATAAAGCCAGCCGTGGCACAGGATTACAAGGGGGCAGCGGGGATGGTTTATCCCTCCTTTCTAACATTTCTATTGAGAAGGTGCTGGGAATAATTAATTATCTCCCTGTTGTGCTGATTAACGCGGGTCTCGTTTCAGCACGTATCCCGAAGAGTATCCTGAACGCTGACGAGGCAACAGCAGCCTCCTCTGACTTCAGGAGAGCATCCCTGTGCGGCACAAAGCCCAGGCTGCAGGGAAAACTTTAGGGAAACAAAAACACCACCACCCTCAACTCTGCCCCCCGAAACAAGGGCTGGAAGGAGCCTCGGGGCCCACTCTGTCTGCTCACCCGGCAGGATCAGCTCTGCCCAAACTCTTCCCTGCAGCAGCCAGGCCACCACCCCTCCAGGTACACGCTTTCTTCCAGCACTTTGCACCTTCACCACCCATCTCCCTCATTTCCAACCTCCTGGTCCCTTTCTGCCACACAGCCATGGCTCCTGGTCCTGTCCGCAGCAGGGAGAGCAACACCTCACCCCCCGCCTTCCCACATCCACCATTTGGGGAGCCTCAGCCGAAATAAACCCCGCTCTTTCCACCCTCCCGTGCAGGACATCGTCCCCGGACCGCACATCACCCTCACTGCTCTCTGCGGAACTCTCCCCAGTTAACCCGTATTCTTCTTGAACAGCAGTGCTCAAACCGGGGCAGGCACTGCCAGCCAAGTCCATGCAAGCACTGAGCGGCACAGAAAGCCTCACTCGCCCGTGATTCCCCCCACCGCTTCGCCAGGTGAGGGGTTTGCTTTTCCCACAGCTGTGCTTCACATTCAGCTTGCGATGCCCTTGAACCCCAGCAGACCCTTTTTCCCTGTTGATCTGCTATTTCCCTAACAGTTCCTCAATGGATGTGCGCCATTTATTCCTGCCTAAAGGAAGTCAGTCCTTTGCGCTTGTCCTTATTGAAACACATCGCCTTTTGTGCAGCTCTCCCCACCACCTGCCGCAAGCGTGTTGAACCCCTGCCTTCCCACCTCTCCTCCCCTTCACCCCTCTGCCCTCTCTTGCCCATCCCAAAGGGATTCACAAAAACGCCGGCAGGCACTTAGTGTCTCCCACCACGGGGATAGGATGCCACGGGTAACAGCTCATGGTGGGCAGCTTTGTCCCTCTCCCAGTCCGCATTCCCATGGCATCTTCGGGAACGAGTGGTGTGAGACAGTGTCAGAAGCCTTGCTGAGTGAAGATATATGATATTCATTGCCTCTCCACAAGGCTTATTGCCCTGTCATAGGAGGAAATAAGGTGAGTTTGACATGATTTGTTCTTGACAAATCCCTGTTGGCTGTTACTTATCTCTGTGCTATGTTCTAGAGGCTCATAAATAATTTGCTTGATTATTTCTTCCAGCATTTTTCCATGTGCTAAGTAGACTGACTGGTCTACAGCTCTTTGGCCCCCCTGGTTTGCCTTTTTTCAAATACAGGCTCTCTGGTTATCTTCTTCTGGCCTTCAGGAACCTCCCCCAGTCACCACCAGTTCTCAAAAAAACATTGCCAACAGCTAAATGCCTGTTTCTGTGAGCTCCCTCAGATCCAGTCTAGCAGAAAATATCCTGCTGTCTTCTTCTTCCACCCTAAATTCGACCTCCTGGTTGCTGAGATGAACGCTGTCAACCTGAAAAGTGTTCATCGGTGGTGACATGGGTAAGGCTGCAGCAAAAAATCCCAAAGATACAGAGTGTTTTTGTCTTATTGACATCCCTATTGCTGGCTTCCCAGTGGCTCATCTACCAGCAGGCCACCCTTTCGTGGTCATCATGAGAAGTAGCTAAAACACTTACGGAACTTCTTTTTTTCTTTATGTCACTTGCAGGTTGTATCTCATTTTATGCCTTGGACCTTCTCATTTTGCCCCTGCAGTTCCATGGTTATTTCTTTCCTACTCACTGACAACCATATGCATCATGACCGACTTTTCACTCTCTGGATGCTTCCACTTTATGTTTACTTGATCTGGTGCGACAGTTCCCATCCATCCTCTCCTAGTGAAATAGCTTACACTTAGAATTTCATGATAATTTCTTCAAAGGAAATGCTAACTTACCTGAATTTTGTTTTCCCTCAGCCCTACTCCTCATAGGGTTTCACCTACCAAATATTTCAGTTTATTGATGTCCATCATTGTTCTTTTTCTTTCTACAAATTATGAACCACGTAATTTTATGCTTTGACTCTCTTAACCCAACTTCTAGTTTCACGTTTTCAACAAAGTATTTCCTGTTGATGAAATCCACTTGTTTTCTTTACTTGCTGTCTCAGACACCACATTCCAGCATGCCCAAGGACACCTTGGACAGGTTGCATCGTACTGTGTTCCCTTTCCGACAGAAGCAGGGGTCAATACTTCAGCTGTTAACTTTCACCATTTTCCATTACTTTCCCAAGGCTGAGCTGAAACTACACACAGAGTAGAGTTGTAGTTGATGCAGACAAGATAATGTGCATATCTGCACTGGAATAAGACATTTCCTTTTCCTCTTTTAGAACTGCTCAATAAAACGTGTGTATATGTATATACATCCATATATATATATATGGATGTATATAACTGTATGGATGTGTATAAATATATAACAAACATAAATATATGGGTATAAAACAAGGTGGTACTTTGAAACCAGAAGGGGTGGAATGCCTATGTGGCCAGGGTATTCCTCCAGTACCAACGCTGCTCATTTTCAGATATCCCAACCTGCGAGGTAGCGCGCCAAAAGAAATACCAACAAGCCTCAGATTTTTACCACATGATGAGACAAAAGCTCAGAACAAGCTTGGTGTGTTAAAACGCAGCTGTATAAACAGTAGGAAGCTGGCGTGCGTGTAGATGCTTTTAAGCGTAAGCCAGATGTGAATCCAGCCATGGTGCTCCCCTTCCAAAGCCAGGGGATGAGGAGCAGGGGCCTGCACAGCCCCATCTGCCCCAGTGCCTGCTCTCCTCCCCCACGCAGAAACTGAGGCTATTGCATTCGTGTTGACCAACATAATGGTCTCCATCAAGGAGGAACATCTCTAGATTATCCCAAGACCTTAAAATTAAAAGTCTCTCTAGGGGATTTCGATGGTATCTGCTGGGAGCTCCCTCTTCAAGGGGAAGAAATCCTGAGTGGAGACTACTTCTTAAAAAATAAAAGATGTTTGTTTAATTGGGAATGATGTAAACAGGATTCAGGTCTGCACTATAAAAATTAAGAATAAAAAAGAAACCAAACCCCACAAAACTCTCACAAAAGAACATGCAGCCCCTCAAAGACTGTAATATACTTGTGGGGAGCTGTGACTAGACCAGTTTTGTTAGATAATGTTGACTATCCCTGACAATTAAAAGCATCTTTCAGGAATGTGGTGCTTAAGAGATCATATCTGTATGATCTCTCAAGGCCAGGCCACTTGTATCTGAAATTAATTCCAGTACTGGACAGGAAATAAATGTTGCCACGGTACAAGTGTTGAGGGAATTTTGTCCATTTTACTAAAAACCAGTCACCCAAGGACTGTTCTAAGGAAGCAGCCATGAAAATCCCACCACATCAGAAAAGACAAAGAAGAATTTATTAATTTCTTCTTCACTGGGATGAGAACTCCGAGAGCGTAAGTTTAGTTTCCATTACCCTACTTATTGCCATTTTTCCTTGGCCTTGCTCTCCAAGGGGCAACGCCAAGTCTGGTCACTGTGTCACGGCGTGTCACCCATAACCATTCCCTCCCTCAGTGCAGCCTGCAGACCTCTAGGTTTTAACAGTTTGGGGGCAGGAGGGGGAAACAAAAGAGGGGAAAAAACGTGCATGGCGGCATGTGGACATACCCCAAGCACAACAGCACAGAAAGACATGAATTTTGGGAGAGACCTCTTCATTGTTAGCGTGTCTGGGTGCACGGCAGGGCACCAGCGACCACAGCCGTGAGAGGGCCTCCCAAACTGGCCCTCCTGGTGTCAGGAGCCACCTCAATGCCAGATACAGCCCTCAGCAACCACAGGCAGCTGGTGGGGACATGGGGCAGGGCCATAGTCCTGTTGCTGGCCTGTCACCTGCTACTCCTGTCAGGAATGACATCACAACCGCATACACCAGGAATGTGCTTGCCATTAGCCAATCAGTTGCTCGGTGAAGAGTGACCTCACAACCTCATACCCCAGTCCCCTGCCATCAGCTGTCCTATGAGTTGCTCTGACAGAAGGTACCTCAAAACCATGTATTCTCGTCCTGGGTCTGCTGCTGGCCAGTCAGTTGCTCAGGGAAGAGTAACCTCAGGAGCACGTGCCCCAGTCATGTGAAGGCTGCTGACAGAAATGACCTCAGAACCACACTCCAGTTCTGGGTCTTCTGATGACTGACCAGCTCCTGCCACAGAAGTGACCCCACCAGCACATACCAAAGCCAGTGCCTGCTACTGGCTAACCATCTGCGCAGGCAAAAGTGACCTCACAAGCACAAATACTGGCGAGGCTGCCACCACCTGCTCTCCAGCCTGCCTTGCATGCCCCCAGCCTTCCCACCGGACTTTGACCTCAGCGGTCACTTGGCCTTGAAAGACTTCAGCCCCCACACAGCAGCTGGTAACGAGGCCAAATACAGATTTTCCCATTACTGACAAGAACCTGTTTCCGGTTAGAGTACCAGGAGCTTCCTGACCATAACCACCACCATCAGCTTCTGCTCTCCTGTGGCACCTCTCCAGGTGTGCTTCTAGTTCAAGAGTGGCGCCAGGGAAGTAATACAGAGGGCTTGTGCCATCAGAGAGGCAGAAAGCTTTCAAATGAAACTGCTGCCACCTTTAAGGATTTGCATGGTTCTCTCTAAAGAGCAACAACGAGTGCTCCAGGAGACCACCAAGGCCGGAGAATAAAGCACAAAGTTTGACAACCACAACACAGGAACGAGGAAAGTGATTTTCTCCAGACACAGAAGGAAATGAGGCACTTGTGTAGAAGAGGCTGGACAAAGGCCAGAAATGACCTCACATCAGCACGCTAGGTCTGTTTGCCACTTAGAGGGAGATCTTCAAAAATGAACAAACAAAAAAATATCAAAACCTGAGGGGGATCAGGTCCCAAGTTCTCAGTAGCAATCTTGTTTGAGCGGTGAGTGGATGAACTGTTGCTGGGCTGGAGTCCTCGGTGAACCAAAAAGTGCAACCGGGTATTTGAGGTGGTATATAATCCTAATACATGGTTTTCTGTTCAGTGTCCTTATTGATATGGATCAAGCTGCAGATGCTGTAAAGGCCCCTGTTCCTGAACACTTTTGCATCAGGCACCCTTTCCACTAGTTTTTTTAAGGTCAATGAATATGTTTTTTTCAGCTGTAATTTAATTTAAAGTACCCAGTAGTAAACAATGGAGGGTAAACCCCAATCTTTTATCTTGATGAAGATAATTAAGGGTTTATAAATATTTTATTTGACAAGTGACGTCCCTGGCAACACCTGCATTGTGCCCAAGCGCTGAGTTCCAGCTCAGACAAAGAACCAGTTTTGCAGGTGGGACTTGACTCCAGGCAGCTGCTCAATTGAATAACCTCACCGGCAGCACAGACGTAACATGGGTCTAGTATTTTCCAAATGTCAAAGGACTGGGCTGGACACAGACAGTTCCCACCAAACTCTTCTGCAAAACACCAGCACTTGCCTCAACCAAGCACAACTCATAAGAAATGCTGAGGTTTATGGCATGGGAGGTTGAATATGATGAAGAGACCTCTTTGCTAGTGTCACCATTTAAAAACATTACTAATAATTAAAATGCAAAGCATCAGGAAAGATCCGATAGTGGCTGAGGGATTGAAAGCAAACAGGTTTGTTGCTCCCATCATAGCTCAGCCTTGAAGAAGCATGGACCACATTGGCTCCTTCATTCCACTTCGTAATACCACAGAGCAGACATCAGGTTTGGAAGATACATGAAGACTGGTCAGTTACCACATATTAAGCCTTCGAGGGCAGGCCTAGCAGGTCAGATGCAGTTGCATTCATTGAAGCTGACCATAAGAAGCATGAATAAATGTATTGACTGTTCAGAAGTGGGTTTTGTTGAGGCAGTAGCAGCAATGGAGACCTAGGTTCCCATAATCCACAAGGAGCATCTATATTCCTTGTGGAAACTCCCATTGGTATTCCTGAGTTAGCACCAATTTTTATCCTTTTCCTCAAACCCCAAAAGGCAGACAGAGCATTCAGATTACACGTTATGCAGCTCTTAAATTTTTTACTAGAGCCACCGCTAAGCAGTTGTTAATGCCCCCAAAGCTCTCACAAGAAGGTGGTGGACATACTGGTGGTAACTGCAAGTGGCCACCGCCAGCAGCCCATGAAGTCCTCGGGTGGAAAGACATAGCCCGTACCCCATAACAAGCTTTGGCATCAGCTTAAGCCCTGGTCTGGGGACTACAGAACAAGACCAATGTGACAGATTTATTTAGAAGCTTTGGGAAAGCAGTCCTGGGTTTGTAACCTGAGGATTCAGAGGACAGTCTTCTTGGTCTTGTAGGGACCTGACCATTGGTGCCATTTTTTTAAAGCTCACCTTTAGGAGAGGTAGGTGCAGCACCCTTGGGACTGGGAGCACCCATTGCCACAGAGTTTGCAATCACATCTGTGCTTTCCAGGGGCACTCAGTCACAAAGGGGTTTTTCAAGGGAATGCACCTGTGCAAGCTGGGAGATGTGTGCCACTGCAGTTTCTGACCACTGATGAAAGCCAAGCCCACAGAAATGGGTGTTTGTGCTAACAGAGATGGGTGCTAGCCAGCAGTCCTCAGGGGCCCCATCAAGGCAGATGCCTGGGATGCCTTGTTTAGCAGGGAACAAGACAAAAGCATGATGCTGAAGCGCTCATAACCACTGCACTTTTGAAGCACAAGAAAAGAGCTCTGTTCTCTCTAGTGACACAGCACGGCTGGTTTGCACTTTCCTCATAGCTTATGAGTCTTTCTCCTGACTGCAGAAACCCAGGAAGAAGCAGGTTTATCTTTGCTCTCAGGAGGCATTCAAAGACAAGACCAACAGTAAGTAAGTCTGTAAGGAGCCCACGGTGGCTATCATGTAGCACCCATGGGATCAGGAGCACCCATTGCCAAAGAGCTTGCAACTGGCTGTCCGTGGAGAGTGCAGGTGGGCAGGAAAGGGGTGGCTAACATCACCCATCCTATGATGATCTCGTCTGGGACTTCTTAAGTATCAGGAATGGAGCACTCTTGGAAATACATCCTACATTCAAATAGTCAACTGGGAAGGTACATATGACTTTACTGCAGCCTGCCATTCAAAGCAGAAATGCTTTCCAAACAGCTTCAAGATGCACATGAAGGACTGAAGTGGATATAAATGCAGTTTGGGGATGGGAAGGACGGAGCTGCTCCTTGTGCTTCTGCTTGTGAGGACCTCCAGCCAGGTCCGGCCAATAACACCAGAGTCGTGACCAGTCATGATGATGCAGGCAGCACTCGGTGTACATGAGGACAGCACACAAACTGGAAAAGTGGTACCTGACTGTCCTGGTTTCAGCTGGGGTAGTTAATTTTCTTCCTAGTAGCAGGTATAGTGCTGTAGTTTGAATTTAGGATGAGAATAACATTGACAACACTGATGTTTTAGTTGTTGCTGAGCAGTGCTTACACTAAGTCAAGGACTTTACAGCTTCTTACACCACCCTGCCAGCGAGTCGGCTGGGGATGCACAAGAAGTTGAGAGGGACACAGCCAGGACAGAGGACCCAAACTGGCCAAAGGGCTGTTCCATACCATATGACCTCATGCTGAACAATAAAATTGAGGGGAGTTGTCCAGGGGGTGTCAGCTGCTGCTCGGGGAATGGCTGGGCATCGGTCAGAAAGTGGTAAGCAATTGCATTGTGTGTCAGCTGTTTTCTATATTCTGTTATAATTATTATTATTTTCTCTAGGTAGACCTTATAGCAGCCTTCCAGTACTGAAGGTGGCCTACAAGAAAGCTGGAGAGGGACTTTTTACAACGGCATGTAGTGATAGGACGAGGGGTAATGGCTTCAAATTGGAAGAGGGGAGATTTAGATGAGGTATTAGGAAGAAATTTTTTACTATGAGGGTAGTGAGACACTTTGACTATGAAGATAGAGAAGTTGTGGAGTCCCCATCCCTGGAAGGCCAGATTGGATGGGGCTTTGAGCAACCTGGTCTAGTGGGAGGTGTCCCTGCCCATGGCAGGGGGGTTGGAACTAGATGATCTTTAAGGTCCCTTCCAACCCAAACCATTCTATGATTCTATGATTCTGATTCCTTTCCTTTTCTGTCCTGTTAAACTGTCTTTATCTCAACGCATGAGTTTTTACCTTTCTTTCCGATTCTCTCCCCCATCCCACTGGGGGAAGAGCAAGCAAACGGCTATGACAGGTCAAACCACAACACTGACCCTCCATCAAACCTGCATGTGAGCCCTCTGCTCAGCATGAAACATCTCCCTCCTCATCCAGGATGTCCCAGGGACACCCTGGCTGTGCCACCACAGTCCCCATGCCTTGGTGTCATGCCAGGTGGGTGGTTGAGACCCAGGCACCCCTGCCCACCCACTGCCACCCGTCTCACTTCCAGGCGGTCCCCAGGGTACCCCACAGGCAGCCGGGAGCCTGGGGACAGCCAGGGCTGGGGTGACCAATACCAGGGGTCGCACCACCCTGGGATGGGGAAGGTCCCCCCAGCTCCCAGCCATGGGCAAACCAGGGAGGCAAAGGTGGGTCCTGGCCCACGCTCCCAAGTCATTGCAGGGGGCAGATGCGGCCAGGGGAGGCAGCCGAAGCTGGAGAGGAGCTGGGCGCCCATCGCGCTCCCTCAGCATCCTGCAACCTGGCCGTCAAGAAAGCCCCAGCTCAACCTGCGCTGGGGGGGACCTGGCGGTCCCGCTTCAGGGGTGAGATTTTTTGGGGTAGGGGAGGCCAGGCAGGCAGGGCTCCTGGCGGGTGGGTGGCTCTCAGCGCCCCACGCATGAGCAGGGGCCGTGGCCAAGGTGTCTCTGCACATCGCATGGCTTTAGGTGGGACTTTCCCACATGTACGGGCGCGGCACGGGTGGCAGCGCTGGGGTTCTAATTACTTGAGGCGATGAGTGAAAAAATCCACCCCTCGTTTAGGTGGGTTTGAGCAGTGTGGGAATATTGACCATCTATGGGGAAGATTGGAGAACTTTTCCTTAAAAAAAAAAAAAAGAGAAAGGAAGAATAAAACCCAGGAGTCCCTGCGTTTCGCTGGCCCGCAAGACGCCCGTAAGCTTTTGTGTCTGTTTAGCTGCAACCTCCAGATTTTCTTTGTTGTCGGAGCGCATTTCACTCTCGTGTCAAAGTGTGTCAACTCTAACCTTTCCCTCTGCACTGCTGGCACCCCTCCAGCCCCCAGCATCCCTCCCTCCTTGTACCTCCCCCCGCCCCCGGCCCGGCACGGCCGGCTCAGCCAGCCACAACACCCCACTGCATAATGAGCAGGCATTTCCTCCCCATCAGCATATGCAGAAAGGTAATTAAAACTGTTTAGGTATTTTTGTTGTTGTTGTTGTTGTTGTTGTTTTTCTTCCGAGGCTCAACAGCATAAATGCAACTTCTGCTCAATTAAGCACCGGGATAAAAATAAAATAAAAGAAGGTCTTACGGCGGTTCTTTATTTCTGCACATTAAAGTGGGAGCCTAAGATTTACAGACCCCCCCCTCCCACCCCCCATGGAAGGAAACCTTCAAATAAAGATGTCTCCAGCTGAAATGACCGTTATTATCCACACGCAGGCACTTATATATATATATAAAACGCATATATACACAAGCACACGTACCTATATATAAACCCAAAATCTGTTTGTGCCTCTTGCTGCTTATGCTAAGGGTACATTCCTCCCCATTACAACAGCATTTGCACATTTATAGGAGGAATAAAGAGAAAAAAAAAGATGCATGATACATGCGGAGGAGCCTTTCCTCTGCCATCCAGAGAAAGAAGAACTAAAAGGATTATAAAAGTTCAGATTAAAATGATATAAAATCTAGCATTTGGCTCCAACACTAGTGCCTTGGTCCTCTGTAGCTAATCTGTATGCACTCTGTGACCTCCTCGCAGCGAACCCTGCTAAATATATTATTCCCACGGGGGCTTTCACTGCTGCTTGGTGTCAGAAATCAATATGTATGAGGCGCGTGGATGGGAATTTCTAATAGATCTGCCTGGCCCTGTGCTGCTTTTCAATATCTGCCTTGGACTATTAGTGCCGGCTCGGTGCCTGTGAAATAACCGAGATAATCTTTTAAGGTGCACTGTTAAGGTGGAACCTAAATGTTGCCGTTTCAATTAAAACAAAAAAATATATATTACATATATTCATAAATCAGTCAGCACTGTGTGTAACCTTGTGTGTAGCCCAATCATAAACAATGATGGGGATTAAAGTATTAGGGTGAGTATGCTAATGTCTAGATTTCTGAGGAAGGGCTTAGTTCCTTTCTTATTTTTTTATTAACGGAAAATTGCATAGATTCACGGGGGG
>VWZL01005992.1:0-33898 GCA_013396915.1 Stercorarius parasiticus | reverse complement strand
GGGGAGAAGGAATTAAAAGTGGAGGGAGTGAAGGATGACACATTGTCTGTGCAGTCGCCTCCATGCCGGCAGAGCGGTGGAGGTGAAAGAGCGAGATCACTATACTACTGCAGATAACGCACCCATTTTACCTAAGAGACATCAGACCACGGTTCTGCAACACTCTCCATTTTAGACTGGTTTGTGCACATTGAAATTATTGCCCGAGTGATCCCAAGTGTGGGTTTTGTATTAATTATTATTATTACTATTTTTGAGGGTGGGGGGATGCCTTTTTTTTTTTTTTTTTTTTTTTTTAATGCTCCTTAATGNCACCAGGTCATCCTCTACCCTTCCTCTTCCGGAGGTACTGAAGGTGGGCAGGAGAGCATAGGTTGATGGGTGCCCCCCTGCAGACCCCCGCACCCAGGGCAGCGTGTCCCCCCCCTGCCCAAGCAGGTAGGCAGGCAGGCAGGCAGCGGAGCGAGGCTCAGGTTTGAGAGCCGGCTGCCGGGAAGGCTGCGTCCTGCTCTTTCATTCTCCTTCTCACTCTTTGTTTTCAGTTGAATGCACAGAGGAAGCTGTCTCAGCTCAGTGCACAGAGGTGCGGCATATAGAAGCAATAACTTGCTAAAGGACATCTCGCTCTCCCTTTTTTTTTTTCTCCTTTTTTTTTTTTTTCTTTTTTTTTAGGGGAAAGGTAATCACTAATCCACGCACACGATCCTCTGGCTTTGCAGGCGGCCAGGCTGAGTTCAGCTCTGTGCTGGGGATGACAAGTGGAGAGTCACCACCCCAGAGGATCCGATTTAGCCACGTTTAGCTCCGCAGCCCTTGCGAGGTTGTCACCCTACCGGAGGTTGAAGAACTGGCACGCAGCCCTGGTATTTTTCTTTCCCCCGCTCTCCTCCCTGCACACTTCACTTAGCACGGCCCAATCCACCTGACAACTGTCCGAAATGCCCTCGACTGCTTGTCTGGACTGAGCTGGAGGCGGGGGGGTGGGGGGCAGCAGCCCACAATTAAGGACGTGGGTCTGGGGAGAAGCACAGGGAGAAATCTCTATCCCAGGAGAGCTCACGTGGTGTGGGGCCTGTCTGTCAGGATAAAAGCGAAAGGCTCCAAAAGGAGGTTTTGCCCATCCGAATTTCACTGCAACCCCCTGAAATGAGGAGGAGATGGAATGCAATCCGTTTGGTCCTCTTTTCCATAATAACTGAGCTTTTCTCCACAGGTGCCACGACCCTGCAGGATGCAGCCGCACTCCCAGAGAAACAAAAACCCATCAGTGGTACCTGAGAAATAAGACTGTGGCTTTTCAGCCACTTCTTTTGGTCTGCTTCAACTGCCCTCCTTCTGATTAAGCGTTAGCATGGTGTGCAGCCATAAAGTGGGGGGAAAAAATTAAAGAATGGGTGTCTTTTGTTTCAGTTTTTCTTTTTCCTTATGCTCATCCATAAATAAAGCCACAAATTTCTCTGGTCCCTGAAAAATTTCACCTGAATATACTTCTGCCCCACACACTGTATACAAATAGATTGGAGCTCCAAAGCTCGATTCTAGATTTAAAAACCCACCTGCAAAGACTGCAGGCATTTACGGCCAGGGAGAAGCTTGCCAGCAGCTCCTCTGGAAAACAGGACCGGGCGGTCAAGGAAGGGATGCATGCACATCCCTGCCCTGTTGCCCGAGGTCCCTATCCCAGCACAGAGACACCACCACCTGCCATGGGAGCTAAATTCCAGGCATGTAGTTTGGGCTAGTTACCCCCTGCATCCTGAAAAATGTGAATGTTTATAAAGGGCTCCACCATCGCCAGAGGTTTTATCCTGGATGCTGAGAGCCAGCTCGCTCGCCGCCTCAGCTCCTCACAGTATTTATAATACAAACACTTCTAATCTAACACACGCAATTCCCAACAGTTTAATAGGGCTGAAGTTCTCTTCCCGCCTACCCTTTCTCAACCCATCAATTAGGTAGGTATATGTGAAAACAAACAACCTATGTGTTTTCTGCATCTCTAAGGAGGTGTAATGGTGCGGAGTGCTGGTTATATGCGTTTACTGAAGGGAAAAGAGGAGCTGAGCGGGTCTTTGTAAACTGCAGGCTTGGTTTTTCCACGAATGCTGAAAAAGAGCAGCTTTCAGCAGCACAGGCAAGGCCAGAGATGGAAAGGGCAGGGGAAGGGCTTGCACAAACACCGCAGCCTTGCGGGGTGGCCACGGTGTCACTGTCAGTGGGAGAGGTGGGAATGAGACCCAGGACTAAACCCAGGGATGGGTCAGGCACTGGGCTGCAGCCCAGCACTGTTCACCTCCCCAGGGATGGAAGTCCCTCACCTGTGTTTTTCTGATCTGTTTAGTCTCCTGCCTTAACTCTATGTTTACGGCAGCACAGCAGGTCGTGGGAGTCCCTTATGGCCCATAGAGGGTGGTCACTTTTAGTTCGCATTGCCTCCATCCACGTTGACCACCAGAGCTCAACTACTCAAACTGACCTGCATTTGAATTTAAACAGAGAGATGTTTACATCCATTTTTAAAATCCATACTCGTACCTGTATTTCAGGGAGGATGCACACCTACAGTTCTCAAAGAGGCCTCCAAAGCAGTGACAACACACGTGGGGCACCATCAAACCAGAGAGAGCAACACTTGAAGCATCCCTTGGCCTTCTGAGTAACTCTCATGGTGTAAAACATCACCAAGGTGTAAAATCAAGTGTGCACGTTGAAAATGGCGTATAAGCTATTACTGGCAAAACCACTTGAGCTGTTAAGGTGAAGCTGGTGCTCCTCAGGCTGGCTGCTGCCACATGCCGTGTTCGTACCACCACAGCACTTGGGCAAACACCCGCCTGGGCAGAGTTCTGCCTTCGTCTGACCTTTTGCCACGACCTCTGCCTTATCACCTCACAGCCCACATTTGCAAAGATGGGATTTGACAAGAGGTGTCACATCCCTTCCATCCTAGAGGCAAATAAATGTCCCTTTCGATCACGGCTGTCACCCCCTGCTCATTGCTGAGCGACACCCCAGCCCAGCAAATTACTCCTACCCCAGTTGCTGCCAGCATCTGAAATACAGTTGACCTGGAGATGCTGCTGGATGAAGGCAGAACCAGAAGTAAGCCCAGGCTACAGGTCCCACCCTGCAATACTCATCTGCTATGTAGATATCATCGGCACCCAAATAGAAAAATCACTTTTCCAGTAAGCATGACCTTTCCGAAGGTGGGCATTATACAGCCACTTTGTCAAGAGAAACACAGTTAAATCGCTTTACTAGAAACCAGCTGGTGGCTGTAAGGGCTGGTGTGGGCCAGCCTACTTGTGCTGCCTCTGTGCTGCTCAGCACAGGCTGATGGTTCAACACCGGGAGCAGTTGGTGGCCCCTTCCCCTGCACGAGTGGGCACAGACACACTGCTGCCCGCAGCCCAGTGCCCCAAGGACCTGGGATGGGAGCGGGAGAGGGGTGCTGGTCTGCGATAGCCTGTGCAAAGACAGCAATACTTTTTTGGATCGATATGAGGGCAATGAAGATGGAGGTCAAGCCCACGGTGTTTCAGAGCCCCAGGGTGCAGAAGAAGCACCGGCGTGGGAGGCAGCCACGACCCCCCGTTGCTGCACAGCTTTGGGCTTTGCTTGCATGCTGTGGGGAAAGAGGTTGCCGCTGCTTGGTGGAGGTGGAGGTCCTCTTTTTCCACTCTGCCCCAGGGGGTCCTCACCACACCACTTGGACACCACTACAGCTCTCCAGATTCCTCCTCTGGTGTCCTGCCTAGGCGCTGCAAACATCTCTCCAGGCCAAGTAAGTCAAAATAAAAACGGGCTCAGGAGCTGGTTGCAATGGGTGTCCATGAGAGCAGAAATGGGCGAAAAACCATCATCGAAACGTGAAACAGAGAGCCCAGAGCAGCATCACGTTGCGCAGAGCCTCAGAGCCAGCACGGGCGTTGTGTCACGCCGCAGCTCTCCCATGCCAGTCCTGCAGGGCCTTTCCCGGAGATGTGGCCATATCCCTTACGCACCACTGTGCTCCTTAGATGCTGGGAAGGGCTACCAGGAGGAACCTCACCTCTCGAGGGGCCAGGGAGAGGCGGGTGCGGGTGCTGGGCTGGGGTAGCTGTGACAAGGGAGGAGAGCCCGGGCAGGGACGCAGGCAGGGCCAGGAGCCCATGTACACCCACAGGGGCACAGACATGTGCCCAAGCACCCCGTGCTCACCTCCTCCATACCCACCCAGGCAGCGCCCGTTGGGCTGTTTTCCTCTCTTATTGCCTCTCCTTGCAGCACTCCCACCTTTCTCTGATGAGTGGATGTGGATGGGGGGACAGACTGACAACACATTTCCCAGCACAGCAAGTGATGCTCACGTGCATTTGGTTAGGGCTGCGCTCTGCGGTTTTTTTAGTACCTGGTTACCCCCAAAGCTGTCGTGCCTTTATTTGTGGGGGGCGCTCCTTCCCTGGCTAAAGCATCCTCACCACGAGCTCTCCTTCACTACCTGGGCCCTGGCAGCGCTCACAATCCTGACCCACAGCTGGGCTCCCCATTAAAAACCTCCTGGGAGCAGCACTCCTATGGGGCAGAGCCCCGCCGGTGATGGGGGGGCAGAAGCCACAGGCACCACTGGGCTGGGGCCGGGCTCCCCCTGCTTCTGGGCCTCTCAGGAGGCGACACAATTCATCTCAGCTCTTCTCGGCAAATCACTCCTGTGACCACACAAGGCGAGCTGGCCATTCAGGCTGAACCCTGGCCATGTATTATCCAGGCGGTGAATCCCGCAGAGCCCTGGCAGCTCACCCCTGCTCCTGCCGCTCACCCGGCCTCCCAGAAAGCATCTCCCACCAGCTGTTACCCTGGCAAAGGCGAAGCTCCGTCCTGTGGAAAGGAGGCAAAATTTTACATCTCCCCACCTCCCCCAAAAAATTATGAGCACAGCTGCTGCCACATTTGCTTTTACTCCAGCGCAGTCCTGGCCACTCCAGAAGTACCCCGAGGGGAGCTCCCTGTCTTGCTGCAATATCAGTGCATGGGTTTCCAGGTAGAGCAAGGCCAGACCTGATGGGACTGCTCAGCTGCACTAATCAAGGTCTAACTTTTTCTTGGTCATCCCTCATTTTCTCCCCATAAGGAAATGGGGGTTATGGGGCTATTCAGTAGCAAGGGCAGGAGGGGAAGGGGAAGGGAGGGAGAGGAAGAGGAAGGGAAGAGGTGGGAACAGAGTCAGAATAACAAACCTAATCTTCAGCCCAGCACTGACAAGCAAGTGCAAATGCTCTGGGACATGGTGGCACCGATGGGTTTGAGATCAGAGATAGTCTTTGGTCTGCGCCCAGTGTGCTCGGGCTGTCTGGGACAGGCACAGAAGCGGCTGCAGACATACCTGTAAGCATGTGCATCAGCATGTGACCACACAGGTACCTCTTTCTGCCCCTGCTCCTCTGCCTGGAGGTGTCCCCCGCCCCAAGCTGCCTGAGCGGAGAAGCCCCCAGACCAGGACAGCCCTGTACCTCCCGGCTTGGCAGCTGCTGCCCATCCCAAGTGAGCCGGGAGCCGGCCAGCCACATTCAGTGACTGTAAGGCAGTCCTCATCGGCATGGGTCAGGCCAGAGGAGCAGTTTCTCCTCTCAGCCCTGCGGGCTGCACTGGGATGCTCAGCTCCCACGGTTACCACAGGCAAGAGATTCACCCACCCCAGTGGCTCCTTCCCTGTCTCCTTCCCAGCTCCTGGCAGAGGTTTCAGACATCCCAGTTAGGGCACAGCCTTGAGCAGCCTGCCACCTGGTTTCCATGGCCGTTGGTGGCTCTGGTATCCTGCTCAGACGTGGTCTATGGGAATATGGCAGTGGTGGCATCAGGCACAGGCATGTCCCTGGTAGGGTCAGATGGGCAGCGGCTCTGCTCCCTGGGACAGTCCTCTCCAGTGAAAGTGACAAAAGCACAAGCGGTTAATGACAGCATTCGAGGGAAAGCCACTGGAAAAAGGGAATTCAAGAGACAAACTTCATGTTCTGGGCTAAAAAAGCAAACAAGAAGCATTTGCCAGTGCAAGTTTCCCATTCCCAGTTCCCGCAGGTGCAGCCTTCGGCTCTCCAGCCTCCTCCTTCCTCGTCTGCAGGCAGAAGCAGGGGGAAGCAAGCAACGCTCTGCATTTAGAGTAATCTAAGAAAAATGCCAACCTGCCACGGCTGCCAAGATTGCTTTTGCACAGCTCTGTATTCCAGGCTATGCCGCTTCGATGCTTAGAGCCTGCATTAAGGACCACTGAGGCTTGGCACAGCTTGGTGCACCCACCAGGGTGAGCGGAAATGCTCGTCCAGCAACGGCCAAATGCAGCATACCTGGGTGCCGAAAGCCACAGGAACTTCACCTCCTGCATCTGCAGAGGGGCAGGAGCAGACCCCAGTGCTGCAGGCATGGTAATGGCAGCAGCAGGCACTCAGATACAAAAAAAATAACTTGGGGGAAGACGAAGAAAAGAAAAATCTCCCTTTGGTACAACAGACACCGGGAACTCCACCGCCCACTTCGTTTAAGCAGAAGATATTTGAAGGAGCAGCAACAACCCACAGGAGCGCTGTACATCCTACATCTCGTGCAGATTGCCGCCAAGTTGGTGGGAAGGTGACACATCGCAGGGAGAACAACAACTACTTTAAAATAATAATTAATGAATTATTACTGACAATTGGAAAAAAAAAAAATCCCAGTCGCTTATACAAATGAAACTTGGCTTCTGGAGTTTCTAGCGATAATAAATATTTAAACACTTCCCTTGTTTTAACATGAAGCAGAAGAGAAATGCAGCAACTGCGGTGGGAGCGGCGATGTGTCAGAACAGGAGCGTGGAGCGTCGCATCAAAACGCGGGGCTGGCGGGTGCCTGAGTGGCGGGGAGTGGGGAGGGGGCTCCAGCACGACTCTGCCGGGGCTTCACCATCACCCCCCTGGGAGGCTTCTTTAAACAACCATCCTGGATATGACCTGCTTCTGTGCGTAGCATGCCAGGGCGAGAAGGTGATGAACTGGGCTGCTGGCTTTTTTCAGATGAGCCAGAAGCAGAAACCGTGGCAAAAGCCCGGGCACCTCGCCCGCCTGCTCCCTGGGGCACGATTTAGCAGCTGTGGGGAGCTGTTTGGCCGGGGCTGCCGCTGCAGCGGGAGCCACAGCCGCCTGCTTGGCATGCCCGGCGGCCGTGCTTTCCATCCTACTAGCAGCGCTTTATGCTAAGGGGAAGCCAACCCCAAAAAAGCACTAACCCACCTCGGCTGCCTCCAGCCTTGCTGGCGGAGAGCCAGCCTGGGTCTCCCCATGCAGGGCTGCAGAATTAACGCCTTCTTGCTCCCTCCTTTACACCCAGCAAAGCCAGTGGCAACACCTACAATTCACATCACCTAAAGTGCCTATTACAAGGTCCCAGTTTGTAGCTTTATTCAGACCTTTAATTCTGTGAGCTGAAAGCTTCCAGGCGACTCATCTGCCTGGAGCTCGGTGCTCGCCTTGAGCTCGGTGTGCTTTCAAAGTCCTAGCAAAACCAACTCAGCTCTTTCCAAGAAAATAATTAGGGAAAAACCTAGCTAGGGCCTGGCTTATTTTAACCCTGCAGAACCCTCAGCTCTGGCAGTTTAGGACATGCCAGTGATGGATCAAGCACACATCTTACTCTCTGCCCCTTGAAAGTCCCCCTAGGTTTGGTCAGCACCAGCGCATTTTAGGGCAGGAGTAGCCCACGTATTCACTGCTGCCATTGCAATCTGCATTGGCTTCCTGCCCCTGCCATACTGGGGGTGTGAAAAGTTCAGCATTGACTGGATCAGGCCAACATTCCCCACCATTTCCCCATGGAAACCGCTGGGGCAGGCAGAAGAGCAGCAGCCCCAGAGCACTGCTACCTTCCCACCCTGGACACTTGCCGGGGTGCGGCTCCACACCCCGAGCACCCTACCTACCTTATGGGTGCTCCATCCCCCTGGAGTTCAGTCCTCAGTGCAGCCACAGCCTTCCCAGGACACAAATCACGCAGATGGGGACCCGCTGGCTGGAGCCAGGGCAGCTGCCACAGCTGCCGTCCTCTAGGGAAAGGAGGAGTTAGAGGAAGGAAATACAGGGGAAGGGGCAAAAAAAAAAGAAAGAGTGAACAAGTGAGCTTCTTCCTCTGCCTGACTTAGGGGAGCTGCAGTTTTCCCTGGCTTCTCTTCTTTTTCCAGCTGCTGCAATTCTGGCTTATGTTACTGGAGTAAGATGGGCTGGGTCACAACAGGGAAAAAAAACGATCAGCTAATAATCCTGCTCATGCAGGCGATTCTACTCTTTGTGGTGAGATTGCCTCAGGATCATCCCCGTCTTATAAAAGTCGTTTTTTCTCTCGCAGAACTAGGAAATGAAAGGCAGGGGCCAGATCGGTGCCCCCCAAAGACCCCTGGCTAGGGTGGCTGCGCCTCGGGCAGGTTCAGTGCATACAGAGGCTGGGTCCTGCCTGGCCCAGCTGCGCAGTTCAGTGATACTCCATCTCACTGCTTGCGTCCAAGGCCTGAAAGTCGACAAAGCATTAGCCTTCCTTCTGCTATCAAATTCCTGCATGGTGAGATAAAGACCATGTGTGTCCCCTGGGCCTCCAGTGGTGGCCTGAATGGTCTGAAAAACACAATTTTTATGCGTGATGTTTGTGCCACACTTCAGATTGACATATGGAAAGGATGCTGACTTCTTTACATCAGAGGACTACATGTAGTTGTGTGCAGGCATCAGGCCAACCTATTTCTAGCCTTGCTCCCTCCCACTGCAGAAATACAATTCCATCCCAATCGTCTCCTTGAAGAGACCATTTAAAGGCTTACCAATTACCGCCAGCTTACTCATCTATCAAGATGCCTTGAACAGCTATGACATGAGAATTCACATTCCGTTTACTACACTTACTATCAGCACTTCCAAGTTTTGAGTTTGAACTCACCATCTAAGAGAGAAAACACCTCTACCGCCTGCAGAGCTGTTTCTGACCGGACTTTTGCTGTGCACTGCAGGTCGGGGAGCGTCAGAGCCCAGGAGCGCGGGAGGATACTGGCCCTGCACTGCTGCCTGCTGAGAGGTCGCCTGCCCGTGTGTGCCCCGTCTGTCCCCTGCACCGACACACGGATTGACACCAGCATCGCCTGGCTAGAGCAAGTGAGCTGTACTGGAGGCAAATGCTCTGCTTAATTGGTCTCAGCTGGAAGCTGCTCCATGCATGTCAGCGTGTTTAAGGAAGGAGGTCTACAGCAGAGAAGACACCAGAGTAACCAATTAGAGAAAACCCCTGATTTCCCTTCCTCCTCTCTCCCAGCCCTAAACCCTGAAAGTTTCATTTCAAATGAGGAGTGTTTCTCACTGCCAATGAAATCAACTCGAGATCAAGGTTTTGCTATTGGTATTTCCAAGTTTACTACTGATAGCACCTGTGGAGATAGCTACGGAGACCTGGTTAAATCAAGTCAAGGTTTGCACCTTTATGTCTCCATTTGTTATTTTTTTCTTAAAAATAGGAAAGAAGTGACACATGGAAACTCTTCATCCAGTTCAAATCCAAGTTTATTAGCCTGTAAAAGTCTGTTTCCACACAGTAATCATAAGAAATGAATGAATGTTTATGGAGTGTAGCATAAAAATATACCGAGTCAGCCATAGGTTGGAGTTTATGATTGCTCACAAAAATTAATCAGCAGATCACATGGCATTGCATCAAAAAGGCAAATCAGTCCTAGGAATGCAAACAATCAGGATAAAAAGGCAAAACAAGCAAGAGCGGAATATCAGAAAGCAATAATTAGTTCACAGTTCCTAATGTGGGTGACAGATTTCTTTAGATCAGGTTATTTACCCACTAATTCTCCAAAAACAGGTTGAAAGCCTGTTGTTATAATTTTGCATTAAAGAGTACATTCTCAGTCAACATATCAGCTAGTCAAATTCACTATCAATCTCTAGGTATGACTATTAAAATGTAGGCACATAAGAGACTAGGTACACTCAACAGTCCAGCTACTTCTCCTAAAGCCTGGTGGCCTCAGACACTCACAGCTCAAAATCAGAAGCTAAAGCGAGACACATGGGTCAAGATATTCTAGTCACTGTCTAGACGTGTAAATCTTCTCCCCTCTTAAAAATACTCCAGTGTGCTATCTGCTCATCAGATCCGGGGAGGTTCGCCTCTCTCCTGGGCATAGCAAACCTGATTCCCTGGGAGGGGAAAAATGGGTGTTGGACATCTGGCACAAACTTGTGTGTGTCGCATGTACCAGGGAGGCGGTGGTGGGAATGTCCCACACTGGGTCTTGTTTGCTTTGGTGTTGAGTCTTCTGCAGGGTTGCATCTGATTGCCAAGACGAGGTATGTACTTTGCTCACAAGCTACATCCAATGCAGAGAGCACCCGTGTTAGGAGATCTGGGCAAGCAACAGGGGTTTCTGACCTGGGCTAACTCTTCTCTCTCTCTCCAAAGGAAAATATCTAGACAAAAAAGAGATGTTTTTCTTTCATTGTTTTGTGTTTTCCTGAAGAAGTGCAGAGCGTTAGTGTAATTAACTCTGTAAAGAGAGCAGATTTAAAGAAGTAAAGGAAGACGTGTTTTCTTCTCAGACGTAGGATGCTTATCGACATCATAAACCAAGCTGGAGAGAACTGCATTGAATAATTAATCCGGGCTCTGTCTGACATCACGACACCTGCAGATCTTTCTACAAAAATTCTGCTGAATTATTTTTTAGCAAAGATCCTTGACTCTGCAAGTCAAAGGGGCCTTACACAGGCCAAGGAACCCATGGTTACAGCATCTTCTCTTATGGGGAAGTCATATTAGACTACCTTCAAAGTTTATTGGGAAATTAGCCCGTTAAGGCTAATTTCTAAAACCCCTTTTTCAGGGAATGGGCAGTAGCACAACAAACTATTCCTGCTTATTAAATTAAGAATAACGTGACAATCCTTTAATATCGCTTGAAAACTTAGAAGAGCAATGGAAATACTTCCCAAACATCACAGCTTCTTTAGGCACTCTAGATCTTTGTCTTACAAGATTACAATTTGCTACCCGCATTTCCTTCATTCTGCCTAGCTTAGGCAAAACTGCCTTGCTGAAGGTCCCAGCCACCCAGCCAAGCGTGTCCATCCTAAAAACCAAACGGCACACAGAAACAAAGATACGGTGGGAGCAGATCCTGACATCTTTGCTGATGCTGAACTTCACCTTTCTTTCCTCAGATAGTTCCAGAGGTCTCAAACTTTATTGTTATGTTCTGCGGTTATTACCGAGAAGATGTATTTCTTACCTTTATAGCTTTTGGGGCCATCTATCCGTGCTCACACTGGTGACTGAGTAGATCCTTACAGCGAAGTAAGGTAGAACGTGTAACTAAGTCACCTATATAATATCCTCCAATTTCATGAGCTATCTAGTAAAGCCCATGGGAATCTGGGGAGGACTAGAGCCTCCCAGAAGGCACGTTGCCCCGTATCACTAGACCGTTCATAATTTCAGACTTGTTCCTTGGAGAAATATACGAGAGCACTGAAATGGCTAGTGGCAAAACCAAATTGAGTCCAACACAGCCGAGAAGAATTGAGCTTCCACACAAAAGGGTATTTTCCTTCCTTTTAACAGGCTCAGTAATGAGTTTGTCAGTTTGGGCTTTGAAGAATTGCCTGCTTGTTGTCTGGGGTTTTTTTTTTCAGATTTTTTTTTTAATTAAAAAATAAAAGCTATCAAAAGCTAGAGGTAGTTTTAAACTGCAAGGTTCATATCTGGGGCGAGTATTTCTCTGGAGCTGAGGGACGTTTTTCATTCAGACTAGTATAAAACAATACTCGAGGGGAAGAAAAAGTTGAAAGAGAAAGCATTAAAGGAATAGGAACTCGGAGACCTCTTCCTGCTTCCAAATCGACCATCTCATGAAATGAGTGTATTTCCTCCCTGTGAATTCTATATTTAATCCAGAGAGATCACTGACTATGCCTGAGCAATGTGGCAGCCCTTTTCCTCCTCTTCAAACAGACCTCAAGATTCACTCCTGGCATTGTCTAATGAGCGGTCTACGTCTCCCAAGAACATATATCCTCCTGGATTTTGATGAGAGCAGACAGGATCAGTGGAAAATCCACCTCTATTCCTTTCACTTGTGTTGCTTTCTTTAAAAAACAAAAGGATACACTGAGGCTCCCCCTGGAAAATCAGTTGGCATTGAGGGAATCTCACAGACCAAAGGACCTACCTCACGTTTCAAACCCTTTCAAAATCCTGGTTTGGCACTTAAAAGCAGAGATTCTGTTTATTAAAGGAATATTTACAGCAAAATGACATTCCAAATTTCACCAAGATCAGGTGACGTGCTGCCAGCACAGTCACGAACTTTCCCACCTATCTGAAGTTGCTTTAATGTCGGCAAGTAGATTGGGGAAGTAAAATGGCAAGAGGAAACCGTTTCCTTTGCTATGTATAGTTTATGAGGCAGGTAAAGAACAGAACTTAGAACTGAGCAGCAGTTAAAACAAAAAGGAAGATATTATTGTCATCCTCTCACAAACCATATTCGTAATCCCAAATACTCCCAACAGCAACAGGATGATCTAATTGCAGGACTGTTGTTTGTGGCAAGAGTTACAGATGAGATTTCACCTTCGTGTGCTTTTCCCTATGAAGCTAACTGCTAATTTAATCACATCACCCTCACTAGCCCACTCTTCTTACACAACAGAGGTCTGCGTTAAAGGGTTGAAGGCTTTTCTGCAGTCCACCTTGCTCCTACTTCACTAACCTTTTGGTAGCCTCAAAATCTCAACATATCATTCCTAGTCTTAAAAAGGCGGTATTGTTTTCTGCTTTTTTAAAAAATCCAGAGCACAATGTTACCTTCAGGTATACAACTTATGGGGTTTCCATCAACTGCCAATTGAGAAGGAATTAGTTTTGTAGCTATTGTACCGTCACTTCATAAGCATTCATTCCCATACACAAGACTGAGGTCGGCATTTGAACCTTCTCGCTCATTTTGAGGATTCTTTTTTAAAAGAGGTTTTCTTTGTTTAAGATCCCACAAACAAAGCCTGTTTATGGAAAAAGAGAGATATTTTGAATACTAAAGTCCTTTATTCAACAACACAGAAATATCACAAAAACAACTTTACTGGGCAAATTGAATGTTTTTATACAGTTTTGTACATGCCCCATAAGTGATTATTTTTTTCATAAATACACTGTTTTCCAAAACTGTTTTTTTTCCATAATTGCACAAGCATACATACACCTTACACAAATATCTATTAGAAAATTTAATAGATAACTGCACAGTTCAGAAATAGGAGAACACTGTGAAAGGAGTACATTTCTGTGGCCCGTGTTTCTGAAAAAAACCCTCCTAGTTCCCTGCAATTGTGAAAATGGAGTACTTTCTAACGTAGGAGCTGTCTTTTATTCACTACGAATACAGTAGAGCTCAGCGTGAAACTGCCAAATTTAATAAAAACAAAATCTGAAACATTTAGCTGTTACATGAGAACCCACTGTTTGATATCACTATGCATCTAACCATGATCAAAGACCCACTACTGCTTTTTGCTGAATGCATTCGACCCTGAATGGTACGTTCATTTAACTACTTTCTTTCTTCATTATTTGATTACAGATATAGCCCATTTAAAGGCTTTATATTCTTTAACATTAATTGTAGGACTTACATACCGGGGGTTCTGTACAAAAGGGAGTATTTTCCCTCATAGGGACGGTCTGTCATTAATTAACAGAATGGGTACGTGTGCCTCCCTTTCAGCCTTACCATTTTTCAGAAGGTTATCTGGGGTATGCCAAAAATGCTTCCATTAGGCTTAGTGCTCACACCTAGAAGATGGCAAAAGTATGTTCTGCTTTTTTTTTGCCCCCCTTTTTATTTGTTTTCATGTTGGGAGAATGAAAGACAGACAGGAATACAAATTTTCACACTGGAAAAGGGTATTGGACCTTGTGAAAAGCACAAATTTGGTAATTAGAACTTGACAATAATCCGATTGACAAATATGTGTATACATGGGGCGGTAGGGCTGCGGTGGAGAGAGACAGGCCAGAAAAGGGATTTCCTTCTTCAAACATCACTAATTAAAATGCTCTATGCGCACTACATCATATAAATACTGTTTCAGCAAAATCTAAAAGTCTGGTGGTGCAAAGGAACAACATCCAAAATGAAAACCATATGGGTAAACCAAAGAAAAATCAACTCTTGTTCATTTTCAATAGTTAACAGGTTTGCTTGTTTGTTTGTTTGTTTTAACAATTTTGAATTGACATGTAAAACATCACAATTACAATATACAGATCCATCAGTTCTTTAAAACAAAACGACAAAACAAAAAAAGAAACCACATCAAGACATGCAACATTAGGGTATTAGACAGTAAGTACATTGCTATGAATATCTTTGTACACCTAATGTAGCCTGAACTTAATTTTGTCTCTGCTTCTGTAAGAGCAATCACAATTTTTCAAAAAGCAAGGCAAGCTTACCAGCCAGATGTGCAAATAAGGCTTCAGTTTGTTAATCAATCAGCGTTTTGGTAGAGAAGAAGACCTTGCAGAGCTCGTATTGGTCTAGTGGTCAGTAACAGAGGCCCTAACCAAAAAGTCTTCAACGCAAAAAAAAAAATCCATACACAGCTGTCATACGAACAGACGTAAAGCTCATTGAATGGGTATTGGATGAGTAGTCAACTGAGGATCTCTTACAAACTCTAAGAGGGGCACCGTGACAGAAGCATTTAAAGTGTGACATTCCATCTCTGAAGCCACATATGTGATGCCATACAACGCAAAAATGTAGACATGTGGATCGACCCTAAGTTGAGGACGCAGGTGTAAGCCCAGCCCGCGCGTGCTCCTCCATTTACCCTGGGTCACCCACACTCTGCCCGGCCGTGCTGACACACACGTGTGACCTCAGGAGGCTTCTCCTCCTCCATCGCTCGGTCTTGGCTTTCTGGGCCATTCCCAACACCCACCAGTTCTGCGAGCTCCCTCCCCTGCCAAAGCCGGCATCTCCCGCGCCCACACAGGTCCCACACCGCAGCGTTCCCAACCATCCCATGTGCTTCACCAAGTGAGTGTGACCAGGGGCCAAAGGCTGAAGTACTTAGCAAAAAATGGAGAAAGTGCTGAAACAATGAGATTTGAACGTGCTGTGCATCATTAACTGGTAATTTGCATGCCCAGCACCTTGTCCGTGAAACTACTGGTAGTCCTATCTTGTATAAAAGGATAAATCTATCAAACACATGGCACAACAGCATTTGCTTACTTTGATGGGATGGCCTTCTCACTCATGAGTGATATGACGAAGCCAAGCAATAAAAAGTGATGATCAACTGATAATAAGTATCCCTAAGTTCAGTATCCTCCATATTTTTTATGACATGTGAGTTATATCCCTCCGAGTGCTGCCGTTTCGAGGAGCAGACATTTCCTCCACGCAGCTACAGCAGGAAGAAGAACGGCGGAGCATTCTTCTGGGGGGCCTAAGGGACCGGCCGTTCAGCAAAGACGAGATCAGTGGACCAAGAAACGTGTGGGGAGAAGCGGTCTTTTTTTGAAACATTTTTTTTTAAAAAAAATCCATTTTTATACCGCAAAAATATCCAGGCTCTCAAATGAACACAAGTGCAAGTGAAACCCAAACTAGTCCAACTGTCAGAACTCACTTAACTGTGAGGAGCTCCACTCGGACCAAAAATATGGCATTCCACTTTATAAAATATTTACTCCATTGACTGAAAAACGTTACATAAGAACTCATAGGCAAAGGGTAATTAGGCTGAGTTATCATTTTTTCTAAGGTCTCGTACCCGTTTGTTTTGAACAACCTTTATATAGACGACTGGTTTTGCACATCCGCCTATGCTGAGCACTCCACCTCAGAGCGCAGTGAAAAGCGAGTCAGACATCAGACAGCATTTTTGGAGAGATACCCCTCTGTACAGCTCCTTTGGAAGCAATGCAAGTGCACAAACCACTACTCTAATATAGTGCTTGAAAGATTAATTTCAAATGTTTTGTCTTCCCCTCTTACACCACCACGACGGAAGGCAATGGCTAGATGTGTCACAATCTTTTTTATCTTGGAAAACTTGGCATCAGGTCTCTATGGAAGGATGCATGGTAAAACAGTGCTGCTGTTGCTGCTGCTGCTAAACAACTAGCAAAATAATAGTTAAAGCTAGAATTTATTGCTCCGGATTTAACTCGCAGAACCACACCGTTGTGTACAAACCATTAATCTCCATAGATGCTCAGACATGATTGTCTCCTTGTGTCTAAACACACAAAATACAAGCGGCTATCTGTACAGTTTACAGTACTGAAACACATATATTTGAAAATGAAGTATAGATATGTTACTTTTCAAAGATACATGACTTTATAGCAGGGGTTTACCCAAACTTTTTTTTTTTTTTTTACAGCCACTTTAAAAATAGACAACAACTTCACTAGTATAGCTAAGTTACATCAAAGAAAGAATCAGTGTACTGAGTGTGAAGAAGCTGGCCAATTCCCCAGGCTCCCAGATTTTTGTCTTTTGCTTTTGAGGAAACCCCTATACATAAAATGAAAATAGTATCTGAGTATATTCTTCAATGGTGGACTAAGCAGTTTCTTAAAACAAGACTTTAGCTTGCCATTCACTTCGGACTGCCTTGAAAATAAGATACACTACTGCTTAAAAGAACCATCGGAATGCTTCAGCGCTGGGAACAGGTGTTCTCTAAAAAAAAAGCAAGAAAACAAGTTAAGCTTTCTTTCGCGGCATTGGCATACTCGAGATCTTCTAGTTGTTCTTTCCCTTTACATTTTAGGCATACTTTCAGTTATCTAGGAACAACACGATGCCTGACATTGCTTGACAATTAATAGAAACATCCTTTCTCCAAACACACACCATTTTAGGATCACACGCGATACATGGTACTCAGTATATAACACACCTAACATGCTGACTCCTCCTCAGATAGTTAAACGAGGTAGTCATGGAAATGCAAACATTGCTAGAAAAAAAATCCCCTGGAAAACAGACCGTGCTTTTAGAATAACTGCACAGTTGTCCAATGGTTTCTGCCTGTGCCTTGCCATATTGGATGTGCAGTTACGGCTTGGTGGGTTTTGCAGGTTAGACACGCGCTTTGGCAAGAACACTTCTTTTGCTAGGGGAATAACGAAGGCATTGTTCTGTCATTCAGGAAGCGTGCTGCATCCACAGACGCCTTGGGAGCAGAGGTCGGCATTTGCAAACCTCAGGCTGGTCACCTTGTTCCACGCTTAGGTTGCAATGCAGAAAGCACTTCAGCACATCCTTGACTTCATTTCAGTGAGGGAAACATCTCACTGACTAGGGGTGGGGGCCTGCCCAGGCTGCCCCATGTACTTTCTTTTGCACACACATGCTGGACCTTGGCTTACACAGAAATAATCTACTTGCAGAGTTGCTATCCCCCCTCCTTCCCCTGTTGTCCTCTCGAAAATGATACCCCCTTGCATTTAGGTGCCCCCATACACATTTGAGTGCAGGCAACTTCCCTTCACTGCTTTAAAGTACAAAATCCATGAGAGACTGAGGCGCTGAGCCTGTAAGGGCTGTGTCATATCTGCAAGGTGCGTCCTGCCCTCAGTGTCCTTCAAAGTCCCAAGGTGATGAAAGTGCCCTTGAACCCACGAACGCAGACACACGTCTCTCCTCCAGAACAAATGACGAGGCGCTGACCAGGGGGGCAAGAGCAAGCCCTGAGATGACTTTGTATCAGTCAGTCCCAGCTCACAAGTACTTGATTTCATTAAGAGCTGGCCACAAATATTAGCATCACATCTGACGAAATTCTCCTAAAAGCAAAACTCTGGAAAACTGCACAGAAATACTCACAATGAAAGAGTTCTCTCAGATTTTGCTGGTGTCATATAGAAACACCATGTCTCTTGCAGGAATTCTTTCATTTTTGTTTCAGGGAGGACCTTTTAAGTGTTTTCCTAGTTTTTCCATAAAAATCCAATAAACCACGGACCCTACAGCATACAGTGTGCACGGTACTTGAAGACAGGATATTTCTTACTGAATTCCAGGGAACTGCTCGTTAGTATGGCAAGGATTTTGTGTTGAATAATTAGCCCATTTTGTGATAGTCCGGCTCAAGCAGTAAAAGGCTCCTCTTTTTGTAAAAGCTGTATGAACGAGGAGCTCTTATTGTTATGTTTATCGCTGGTGCCCATGGAAATACCAGAGCCAAAAGTACTTCTGCTGTGTCACCAGAATTCTGACCTGTGGTTAATTCGATACCCACTCCCCCCTTCGCAAGTGTTAGGCTTTAATAAATCATCCAAAAACTAACTTCCAAAGACAATGAGCTGGTTTGCTGAATACAATCACCCTGACCAGTACGAGTTTTCTTTGTGTCGGTGGTCCAAAAGTGGGAATTGCTCATACCCATCATTTGCCAGTCCCTGTCCTGCCCCGTTCCGCGTGCCTGGCGTAAGCACCAGAAGTGACAAAGCACAGCAGCCCTCCTCCCAAGGTACGCCGAGGAGAGCTAATACATCCGCACCGGTCTGTGTGGGCTGTAAGATGGCTGCTGAGAGCGAGGTATACAGATTTATAATTTATAAAGAGGTTGACTGCAGAAGAGGCTGGAGGTCGGAATGACAGGAAACAATCACACGACTGAATTGACCTCAAAAGAACAGTCAAACATGCAAATGTATTAAACCCAATAGATTGTCTGCACCTGAAAACTAAACGTAATACTCCTCTCTGGGTCCATCTGCCTAAACACAAAACCACAGCTAGACAGAGAGATTTAAAGACATAGTGACTGAGATGGCCTTTATTTATTTTCTTGCAGCATCAGGTTGAGTTACTGTCAGACGTTGTCATATCAGCTGGAAGTAAAGGTGCAATGCCTGATTAAAAGGTCATTCAGACCTTTAAATACATGGAATAATATTTTTGAAGGGCAAAGCTGTGGTTTAGTATGTGTGCTTTTGAAAAACTACAAGATAAGGAATTTTGCATCTGCGTACCAAGTTCTAATTAAAGATATACATTTACAATTAAATATCCATTGCGCTAACCCCCGGGTTGGAAATGAGTTAATAATCCACGCTTAAACAAAAAAGAAAGCCTTAAAAATTGAACAGGTGGATCGAGATAAATCTAAACCAATTTATGTGATGAAATCCATAGATTTTACCACTCCGAGAATCAACGTTATTCCCAGGCAAAAAGAGACCCTTCAGCCCGTGTGGTGGTTCAGCACACCAACGCATGAGCTTAAGTGCAATGACCATCTACTGCCCGGCTGCATAAATCGAGGAGTCCCAGCTGGGGAATCAAACTCTTGGCGAGATTACAGTGCGTTTCTGGATCTCCCTGCTGCCGGCGGGGGATCGTTATCCTGAGTGACAGGAAAGACAGATCCCCCTGAAAGCCAGGGGAGGGGTGGTGAGGAGCAGAACGGGAGCCCATCAGCATGGTTTTGCTGTAAAAGCCTTCACCGCTCGGCCCGCTGCAAATGCTGACAAACGGCAGCCTCGCTCCCCGGAGGATGCTCAGAAACCCGCAGCCCCGGCTCCTCTGAGAAGGTAATGCCATAAAGCCTGGCGCTGGAGAGAATTTATGCCTGCGCAAACTCGGGACAAAATTACCTCCACGCTTTCAAACCCTCTATTCCATTCCCTTCTTGCCAGCTTTCACTGCAAAAGAAGCAGCTCAAACATGTGAAATTTGAAATTTTAATTGCTGCATTGAAACAGCAGCTTCACATAGGGAACCAAGCACACTACGTTTTTGGAGAAGGAAGTAAAAAAGGCAACCAAAACCAAGAGGAGGGTGAAAATCCCTTCAATTAAGCAATAACGGAAAAACAATACCTATGTATCTGTCCTGGCTGCCCCATGCAGAAACGTAAAAGTAGACCCTTGCTACGTGCGTGTGCTGCACGTGCTGCCAACGCGTGAAAACAGCACGCTGGCAGGTGCTGGGAATTCCTCTCCAGAGACCCCTTTTCAACAGCTGAGCTCTGTATTTTCCCAGCAAAAGTATTCACTAAAGAATGATGCCTCCCACAGCCCCCTGGGGTGACCGACCGATGGATGGAGCCCACGGGGACAGGCTGGCAAGGCACAGGATGCCAGATGGCGGGCTCTGCTCGCCCAGCCCAGCCCTGCCCCATCCTTTGGCAACCTCACGCCTACAAAACCTGCCGGAGATGCCCCTCTCCTCGGCTCTCTGGGTCCCGCAGCTCACAGGTGCCTCAAAGATTCGGTACGAAGATCAGGAATTGGGAAAGCCGGCCGCTTCTGCTTGGGATGCTGTTGCTTGGGGTGCAGCCCAAATTCACAGCTGCATAACCAAGGCTCACTGTAAGTCATCTGAACCACGTTCAGAAATAAAATAGAATAATAAAATATATCAGAGCGCTACATGATTATGACCTAATACTTTACCGATGTTAAAAGATGTTGCATTATGTAAGAATCCTTTGATGTTTGATCCATGAGCAAAAATCCCACTCTCATTGAAGCAAACGTACACGTTAGCTACAGCAAACTATTGGCTAGATGTGGCACTCCTCATTCCTCTTGAGGAGCCCTGGCTGGAATGATCCGGCTCAACAGAGGCCCTTTGGGAAGGACATTGCAGCTGAGGTATGTTCAACAAGATCTGGGCTGCCTGACAGTCTTTACAAAGACCTACACAACCACAGAAATAGACAGCAGTGAAGGAACTTTGTCCCTAACAACTCTCAAATTCACACGGCAAGACAAACAAAACTAGTGGACGTTCCTGTATTTTCCAAAGCAGTGGGACTGATGCCAGCCACACAGGGAAAAATGACCTTAGCAAGGTCTGCACAGAACCCCATGAGAGCTTCTCACCCTGGAGGACAATCCCTTATTGAAAATCCCTTCCACAAGAGAAGCAGTCTGGCACTTAGGCCAGTGGATGTATAGCATGAAATTTGGCCCACTAAGCTCTGTGTGTGTATATATATATATGCGTGTGTGTATATAACTCAATATACACATATATGTGTATATATATACCTGGAAGTGTTCAAGACCAGGCTGGATGGAGCTTTGGGCAACCTGGTCTAGTGGGAGGTGTCCCTGCCCATGGCAGGTGGTTGGAACTACATGATCTTTAAGGTCCCTTCCAACCCAGACCATTCTATGATTCTATGAGATATATATATATGATCAGAGAGAGAGAAATACAGTGCTACACGATGGCCAAAAAGTTCATCTGGGAAGTCATGGCCCCTGCACAAAATGCAATCTGGATCAATCGATCAGCAGCCCAGCCCAGCAAACACTGGCCACCACTGGCCACAAATCAGTGACTGTATGCTTCTCTTACACCTGTGTGAGTGTGGGCTAGAGACCTAACCAGTCCCACAAAACTCGCACGGCTGCCTGAGAAGAGCAGAGCACCAGGACAGTGAGACAAATCCCAGCGAGGAAGCAAACTGGCCTTTCCTCCAAGCCACACCTTGTATTTCCAGTGCTGCAAGCTAATTTAGGTGTCAGCTTGATCACGCTGCAAAAGACATCAAATATACACACTGTGTTGCTCATGCATAAGCAGTTCAGAATCCGGTGCAAATCCATGTGCTCCAAAACTACTTTCCATCCCCAACTTCCCTCTGGAAAGACCCTTCCCCAGACAAGCGCTGGGATGCAGGACACACGTGGCTGGAACAGGGCTGTGCATCCCACCAAGACATGCCGGCACCCAGCCATCTCCTGACCCTGAGGCAGAGGCAGACCATGGCCCACGGCCGGTGGGTGAAGGATGCTGCTGCCTCTCCTGCGCCGACCTGCTCTGCCACCGCTGAATGCGGTCTGGCCAGCATCTCCCCTCCTTACTTGCTTAAATACTGAGCCACCCTGGGAGGAAAGCAGCCTTTGAAAGTATCTATGGCCCACTTTGTTCTGCTCATAAATATACATTACCTACATCAACGACTTTGGGGAAAACCTCCCAAAGACGCTCAGATTCAGCTCACACAGAGTCTCCTTGAATGTTTGTCTTCAGGCGAGGAGGCTTGGGGGCAAGAAACCAGTGTGTGAACTGCATCTCCTGGAAATGCAGAAGGAAGGAAAAGACAGAGCCTGGCGCCCGGTGCCTGTCTCCTAGCCACTCTGCCCCCTGCCCTGGAGGTACACCCAGAGTCCCACCATGCCAGCATCAAGGGGACACTGCCGGCACCGAGGGGACACCAGCGGCTGCAGGGGGATGAGGCGCCTGGCTGTGGCGTCAGCATGCATGGACGGCGGCCAGCACGGGAAAGCCGTGAGCGGGAACAGCCTGCGCCTCTCCTGGCATCTTCTCACCCAACCGCAGGCCCACAGGAGAGACGCGCCGGCTCTGGATGAGGTGGGAAACAGGCCACGAAGCTGCCGCTCCCCACAGCTGCCAAAATCCCTGTCTGCCCACCGACGCTGCGCTCCTGCTTGCTGTACATGTTATCAGGCGGTAACAGATGTCCTCTAATAACAAGCTTATTATTGGACTTAGCAGATAAAAAGGGACACGTACGCCGGGTCAGAAGCTCAGTGGTGAGTTTGCTTCTGCAGCCCACCTTAAAATATCTCTCCCCATACCTGAGCTATGGGCCTGTCTCCCTTCACACCAAGGATGAGATTTAACATTTATTTTAAAAGTCAGCTTTATTTGCTCCGAGAGGACACGCATCTGCGTGCTGGCAGTTATTTTTCCACTTGCGCTGCATATCTCTCAGGCCGTATTTGAGACAAACCAGATTTAGAACATACCAGATTAGGAAACTCATTTGACTTTCTCTGCCGCCAGCTCCACCAAGTGAAAAGTAAACCTCCACCACGGGACATTGCAAACAGAAATTTAAAAAATGTACTCCTAAGTCAGGGTCGTGCCTTGAAAACCCAGCTCCCCTCAAATAGTTCACTCAGAGGTAACCTCAGGAGATTTCAGCAGGGCAGCTGGGGAAAAAAGGGTTTGTGCCCATGGTCATGGGAGAGCTAGAGACCTGCCAATGTTGGGCTGGATCCTGCCACTTGGACTCGGCATCAGCAGCAGGCAGTAGCTCCCCAACTAAATCAATAGGATTAGTCTGAGGAGCGATGTGTTTCTCCACAGGAGAAAGAATGAGCAAACGTGTCCCTCATTTACATTCAGTACACGCCATAGTTTATTTTATATATTAATTTTTTTTCACTTTATACACGAGATTACATTTGGGGAATGGGTAAACAATTTCACTTTCTTGATCTGAAAAAACGCGTAACACCATTGGGGAAAACAGATGGCAAATACAGATCAGAAATCATAAGGAATCCAGACTAATGCTGTCAAAGGAAAAACAGCTCAGTCCCAGGAAATGTTAGTGACGGAGCCCCTCTCTGTGCCGGTGAGCACCGGCACAGAGGAGCAGCCACGCTAACCTTCAGCGCAGCAGCTCACAGTTCCACCATCGGCCTTGAAATGCCCCGGGGGCCAGCTCGAGCTGCCAAGCATCACTCGCACCGAGGCTGGCAGGCACGAGCATCGCCCCAGGATGCAGGCAGAGCCCTGGAAAGGAACACATCTCCTCTCCCCCTTCCCTCCTGGGCTGGGAGTAATTGGCTGCGGTCGCCTTCCAGCACACTCCCCCCCTTGTGCCAGCGCAGCTCTTTTGGCCAGCCAAGCCGAGGGACGGAGCCAAGTCTCCACCTCTGCCGTCCCGCTGGCTCCCAAGGGGAGCAGCCGGCTTGGCCGCTGGCTTCCCCGTGCCTGGCACCCCGTGCGCGGGGCTGGCAGCGACAGGCAAGCTGGGGCCGGGAACTCCTCCTGCTGTCTGCTACCTTGCAGCCGCCTTCCAGCTGGCCACGCTCCGGCCTCGTATGGGGGCTCCTAATGGCTTTCTGGCAAAGGCAGCAGGGAAGACATTAGAGGTTTGGGTTTTCAGGTTAGGGATCTCTCATAATCTCATTGCCAATGGGATTCACGTTTCTTTCCCTATTTCTATATCTCTCTCGAGCAGTTCTTGTGGTTCCTTCAGTTTTTCAGCTATCCCTGTACCTGAGGATGGAGCTGCTAAGCCCGATAGAGTGCCTATTCAGCTTATGTCACTCTTTTGCTATTTTTTTATTTATTTGCATTCCAGCGGCATCTGAAGGCCTCAGGCAGCATGAGGATTTGTTTCTGTTGGTTCTGCCTGCCCAGCCTCTCAACCAGTAGGTCTGGCCTGTATCCTGCTTTTTCAGGGATGGGGAAGGGCTCGTACAAGCTATAACACAGCGTTACTTCAGAGCCAAGACTGATGCTAAGCAGGTCAGAAAAGCTGTCACTCAGTGCTCCCATACTGACTGTGAGAATTAGTATCAAATAGCCAAACCTTTTTATTAGCATAAAGCAGAAACCTCTGTCACTGAGAAAAGTTTTATAGAGAAATTCTTGGATACAGGCTTTATTACCACCATGCAACATAAAACCTAAGACCCTACAATGCAAAAGACACTAAAACCAAAATATCCACACTGCTGCTCAGCTTCTGCTTTCACCCGGGACCCGCCTGGTTACTTCTGCTGACTCTCCTCTGTCAGACATTATCAACTAGAAGCGTGCCTGCCTTCTGCAATGGACGCACCACGTGCACACACCTCCCCCTCTCTCGCACGCACACTGCCATTCACCTTCTCCCTAATCAAATCCCTGTGAAGACCATCCATCAGTCCCTATCATTTATCCTTCCCACACACACAAGCTCACAAAACAGAATTATTCTTGTTAACATTCATTCCATTAATGAGAAATCCCTGCTGGTTCGTCATCCAGTGGTACAAGTCTTTGCACTCACAGGCTGACATCTCTATCATCCTCCAAACTGCTGCTCTGAGGTACAGTAATCTCTTACGGACTGGTCTCCAAGCAGAGGGGAGGCACGTTTCTCAGTACCAAACCTAAATTTAAATCTCTTTCCCCTAGAGCTGCTGGGGCTTCAGCATCTTTTTCTCCTGCGTGGAACCTAAAATCAGCTATGACGCCTCATTGGTTAGCTAACTGCTTCTGTCCTTTGGGATTTTTCATACGTGGTTGATAAAAGAGACGGTGAAATATATATCCATTAAATGCTGGCCTCTGCTTGCTTGTTTCTTTTTCTGCAAAACTTGCAAAAAAAAAAAAAAAAAAAGGAAGAAAAAATACATTCACTCAAATGCAGTACTCAGCCAGTTCCCTGGGTTGAGGGAGTATTTTCAGCCAATGCCTAAGACCCACTACAGGTGCCAGCTTGGCGCTCTCACAGCCGGTGAGCAACACGTATTGTCTGATTAGATGGAGGGAGAGGAGCAGCAACACAAACTCTGATACAGCAGGTCACCACAATTCCTGGCTGGAGGGGAAAACATTAAAAGATTGTAAATGGCTCTGAACCCCATTTGTTCCCGGGTATGTCTTCTGAAACTTTCAAGGATGACAATTAAGACCCATCTCAGTGATTATTTTCATGACACTGTCACCTCAGCTGGACTTTGACCTCCAATTTATTTTACATCAGCTTTCAAGCAACCAGACAACTGTGATCCCTGCCTCCCAGAGCTCAGATGAACTGGTGATTTAGAGGGAACGGGTTTTACATCATTACTAAGCTTGTGTCACCAACTCCTCTCCCACCCACTCCCTGGAGGCTCCCTATGCAAACCCACCACCCTTCCAAATATATTTTCTCCTCTTTTGCCTCTTTCCTCCTTGCCTCTAAAACCAATGGCCTTTGTTTGACTGATACCACTCACTTTGGAGATCACATATTTAACAACATTTACTCCCTGCCTCTCCTTTTCCATTTCTAACCCTTTAATTTGCACGACGATAATCACGCTCTGCCCTCCTTGTACCTTCAACACAGACGGCTAGAGCTCTTCAGCTCTCTTCCAAGCCTCTGACTGCCCAGGTCGCCGCACCACCTCTGCATCCCCACCCAGCAGTTAGCACGTGCAGATGGACGTTACTGAACCATAGTTGTTTTGGGCTATTTCTTCCGTGACGACGGAGCAAATTCTTTGCGTTAACATAGTGCAGACTGATGTGCGTGTCATCAGCGCACTCCAGCTTCCCTGGGACACACAGGACACACCACCAAAGAAACCGCTAAGCCCAAGCAGTCCTCATGCAACAAACCATCAGTTTCAGCCTCCCTCTTTCACATTTGTCAGCTTGTCTGTATGGGTGCCTTTATCATTTCCTTAGCTCTTGAACAACTTGTTGAGATCGTGGACTTCCTCCCATACCACATGCTCACCCCAGTACCCAGATCTTCTCCATAAATTATTGTCAGTTAAAAAAATTAAAGAAATTGGATTACCTATCAACAAGGGCACATGGAAAACCCTGCTGTATGAAGTCTTGGCCTTCCCCTGGAGAGGTGCTGGGAGGACGGTTACTGGTGAGCTCTTCAACTGCCTCACCTGAATGACTAACGGCAAACCTCCTGCACAGCAGCAGAGATATTCCACTCTCTTCTCACCAGGGGACTGCCATCTTCAGCACTACCACCGTACCTATCCTGTCAGCAGATCACCTCCAGCGCTGGGTCGGTCTGCCCCACGGTAACTGAGTCACTCCTACGGAGGAGCAGGCACCGCCTCACCAAGGCTTTGCACGTCATAACCAACCCTCAACCACTTTTGTGCCCTTCTCTGTTTGAGAACTCTGCAGCTCTTCTTTCCTCCTCTTCTGTCCTCATCTTTATATCCATCCTGAACTCCTTGAGATTTCACATTGTTTTCCTGTGTTTATGTGGTTTTCCTCCCTCCACCCCAAACTCTAATACTGCTTCTCCACTTCCTAAACCACTGACTAATCTCTCTCATCTCTGTACGAATGACTCCAAATGAAGTCCGATACCAGCTAATGGTGATCCTGTATAGAAGTACAACAGAGACCATGGCCACAGCAGTCTGGAACTGAAAGGAACACTGTCCTGAGACAGGAGAGGTGCAAAGCTTTAAAATGCCCAACACTTCAGAGACTGAGATGTAGGAATACACTGAGTAGAGCAGGGGAAAGAATAAAACCCTATGTCGAGTATAGGAAAGGCATTTGATGAGTTTGCTGCCCGCCAAGAACGCAGTATCCAGCATGACCCAGGCTGCCTTTATTCCTTTTACGTACTCATATCTCACTTGGCACTGGAGTGTCTGGTTAAATAAGAAGGAACAGAGAAACTCTGGAAAACTGCAAAAAAAATTCAACAGGCTTCACGCATACCTGGCTATGGATTTTTATAGCGCTAATTAAGAGGATGCCTAGGAGTTCCAGGGAGGAGAAAATATTTCCCATAATGTCTGAGAGTAGAAGTTAACAAGCCTGCTGGGATCTTTTTAGCCCCTGCAGAGCTAAGGCTTCAACATTATTAAATGGCTGTCGCATCTAAAGTATGGTGCAACATAACTCAACAGCAAGCGCAGGATGCTGAAATGGGGGATGACTTTAGATTACGCCGCAGAGTAATTCAATTTCAGGACAGGTGTTTGCGTGTGACTGAACAAGATACGACTGTGGGAAACAATAAAGGTACCCAAAAGAAGAGAGAAGACAGACACAGCAGGCTGGGCTCCCAAACAGCAAAAAAGTGTCAAACAAAACTGCATGCTTCAAGACGCTGTGGTTCGGTACAATCATTCAAAGTAGATGAGCTATCAAAAAATACAAACACTACAGAAGCAGAGAAATGCTTTCTTCGGATGGTGGTACTCCTCAGAAGACATGGTATCCGACGGCAATTTTTAAGCACATAGTCGGTGACTTGGGAACTGTAAGCAACCAAGGCCAAGTCCCAGGGACTTTGTTATGGTGACACGTTACTTTCTTATTGCTCCTAACTCACTTGGGTGCATCCGAAAAGCTTATCTTAAAGCCTTTTCCTACACAATCGGCAGCCGCTTCCCATTGCAGACAGTGATTGAAAGGATTATGCTGTATTTGATGAGACTTTAAGGTGTACATTCTAGGTTTATCTGCTTAGAAATATTTCGCCCAGCCTAACCCTTAAAATACATGCATGTTACGACTACATGCATGAAAGACTACTAGTTCTCCTTTTACAGATACACATTTTTAGGATCTTTGGAAAGAACTGTTCTCAGTCATTGCTATGCATCAAATGCATGACACAGCGTACAGAAATTAGTATCCACCTTTTACTTAACTCTTTACAGCATGTTTCTTTTAAAACCAAAACCGCAGTACCAAGATGTTGCTCTTCAAAAGGGACCACTTTCTGACATCCTAAATCATTCTCCAAGTGAGCAAGGTCTTCCCTGACTTCAGTAAAGGTGTTAGGTGTCCACCTAGCAAACAGAATTGTGTGGGAAGTGGCCCCAAAAAACAATAATATGAACATACGTGTACAGACAGACAAAATTTGAGACCTTTACTTATTGTTACCCACCCCTAATGGGTGGTATAGAACATGATATCCACATATCTACTGGCTTAAACGAGTTTCCCTATATGAGGCATGATGTGTATAGCCCACAACATTTCGTACAAACACAGAATTGGTGAGATTTTCCAAAAGTGCTGTAGCATAGGAGTCCAAGTCATGATGATTCTATGCACCTCTAACTGAAATACTTAGTTCAAAGTGACTTAGATAATTTGGGGAAAAAAAAAAAAAAGAAAAAGAAAAACAGGGATTAATTATGCTAGTTACTACTTTAGAAAAAACCCTGGCTTCGTTCATCATCTTTCTCACAACACATGCAACTTGTCCAGCCTAAACAATACACAGAGATTTTATTATGTCAACTTAAAAAACTGGACTAACCAACAAGTCACTGAAGTCCAAAGTCTGGCGCAGAATCCCGACACCCCAAGCGTATCACCGATATTAGCACTTAGGAAAATGTGCAAAGAACTATTCAGTGCAATCAAAACGCAGAACCGCCACAACCAGTTAACCTCTCTCACCATACAGACAATTTCACTGGCAAACAATCACAGTTCAATGATTTAAAGCAAGCAATTTCCAATGCAAGTAGAAAGCAGTGTTTGTGTGAAAGAGGTTGTTAAGCCCTTGACTGGCCTACAATTTTGCTCAATTCCTTGCAATTCGGTTCAGCTCAGTACCAAATCCCACCACTAAGAGATTTCCTTAGGCAGGAGAAACTTCATTTTTGCCGGGCTTTAACAAACCACACTGTATCAAAAACCACAGTTTATACAATGTATATTCCAAGTGGAACCCTAATGTCATGGGGTTTGGGCACTTTCTTCGCTTTGCAAGTATCTCATGAGGGAAGGGAAACAAGAAAATAGGAAAACAGTAAAACAGAGGACATCCAACTCCCTTTCAGCAGCTATCCCTTGCACTCAGTAATTTGCCAGAGATGTAAGGAGACCAGAAGCTCGACTCCGCAGGGCTCTCATCGTCTTTCTCAATCCCACGTCTCCCACCAACTGCAATGCATTCCCGCCTTGCAAGACATGATGCTAACGCAGAAGGTCAGACAGCTTCAAGGAGATTTCCAAGCAGTGGAGATGAGGTTCCGGTGAGCAAAGACGCCTGCAGCTGCTCTAGTCCCTGCCGGAGGTGGCAGTAGGAGGCCTTGTGTTGTCCCCAAGAACCTCCAGAGGTCAAAAGGAAAACTCGTTGCTGAACATGTTTAACCCTGATAGGTAAAGTCTGGATGAAAGTGACAAAGACCATTACAAAACGCTCAACAAAGGTCAAATCTGCCTCTTGCCTCTTCCGCTCGCTGCCAACACCGTCACCGCAGGATCGTGCACCGTGTCAGAAGCCCCGTGCGAGAGCACGGCGATCACCCAGCGAGGGCTCTAGGGCAGTGCCCGCAGCCAATTCCAGCAGCAGGCACCCTCCCTGCCGGGTCACGCCTGGGAAGGGAAAAACAAGAGCACCCTGGCAGAGTGCAATGGGCATGCACGAGGAGGAGAGAGGGAAAAAATAGCGTTCAGGGCCCATCAGGGCTTTACAGCCACTAGCCAACATGAATTCCCCCGGGACAGACCGCGGTTCTTACTCCAGCTGTAAATGCCCAGGGACAGGGACTGCTTTTTTGCTGGCTTGCATGGTGTTTAACACATGGGGAGCCCCAGCCAGATGGAGGGCTATGAGGCAGCGGCTGGGAGGAGAGAAACACTGCCCTACAGCAACGTTTTAGCGAAGAACAGTAGTGCAGGCTACGAGGTGGTCTTTCTTTCCACCTTCCAGTTAGCCACCAGGATCGTGTTAGCTGCCTGCTCCTTATCAAGCTTTTCAGTTCCCCCTCATGCTACTCAGTTCCACCGTGCCATCGCTTAACTTATGCATGTAATTTAAAGCTAGAGAGACGGCAGGGAAATTGCTTCCTCTGAGGCCCCTGCTAATTGACCCCTATCCACAGAGCTCAGCAGTCTTCCCTTAACAGCGCTCGCTCGCACTGCCACAACACCAAGTGCAAGTTCGGAGGTTGCCAGCGCAGCCTCTCTCCCCCATGGCAATGCCATATGGTGTTAAGATTTTTCAGGATCAGACGCCGTGCCTGTTGGAATCAATCATCACAAGCCTATCCCCGGCGAAGGCTGCCTCAAACTCATGCTGGCTTGAAACGCGACTCAGCGAGGTGCCGCGGATTTGGATGCTGGTATTTACTATTTCAGGTCGGTATGCAAACGTTTGCTTTAATAGCGCACATATCAATCAGCGCGGCTGTTAGGAATAAGGCAAGTGGCACCCGGCTATGATGACAGCACGCCCAAACAGCAGATATTCCACGTTTGGGTCCAACCCTTCAGACCCTGCCAATGCAATGCTGCCATGCCAATGCAAATGGGAGTGGGGTAACTGAGATTCCTATGCCGAATCGGGATGCTTTACTTTAAAGAGAGGGGAGTGCAAAGTAATGGCAGGCTCCTAATCTTCATAACCTGCAGCGGGAGTTATAGACATGTATACCAATCAGAGGAAAATAAGTAGCCTCTATGGGTAAATAAAGATTATGTCTCTTTAAACTGACTGTAAATCTGAATGAACACAGAATATACATACACAAGTAGGCAGCGTGCAATGTGACGTCAATCTTATTTTTATAGATTTATTATTACTGTACATAAAATTTCCTAGTAATAATAACATTCTATGAAAAATACTAGAGCATCGGGACACTTTTAATGTGAAAATAGCACAAGAAAAATAGGAAAAAATAATTCAAGTGTTTAAAAAAAATGCTGGGAGGGAAGCATTCCATTAAAAATGCAAGGGTCAGGGACTGGAAAGCATTCATGTGGATCTGTCTTCAACTCCATGTACTAACCTTGAGAGTTATATCCTATGCCTTCATTGCACCAGTAGAGGAAGAGATTTAAAGGAAAAAGAGAGAAATGGTTTCCGTGGGATCAGCCAGTTTACTGTTTATTGTTATTATTCTCATTTTTCGTTTATTTCATTTTTAAACACAGTTCCGCCCCCTGCCTTGAAACATCTCCACAACTTGCAGCCACTGTTGAGAGCAATTCACAAATTTTACAAGCGTGTAGCGAGCCCCTCATCCTTGTCACGTTTCCTTGGGGTCGTGCCCACGGAGGTGACGGGCAATCACCCACACAGAGCCCCAGAAGCTCACTCAGCAGGGGGGCTGCCCTCGCCCACCCGCAGCCACCACAGCCACCGCTGCCGTGCCCTCCTGTAGGCCCTGTCACTCTCTGACACCCTTCCAGCTGGTGGCCTTACAGCCAGAGCACTGATGCCGCACACGTGCTTTAGGCAGCCCTGCTGCCACTCTTTATTAGTTAATTTAAACTTAAGAAAGAAGACAGAAGAAAAACAACTTTGTGCACTCTTCCTCTCCTACTGACAAACCCCATTTCTGTAAAGTAATCAGCCACGTCCCGCGACAAACTTTGGGATGGGCCACGACCTGCCAAGAAGCGATGCCTCACTGACATCTCCACAGCTGGAAAGAGAAACCTGTTTCCTTCAAGTCGCGGTACGGCAGCAGAGGAGCTTTTGTGTCTACGTATCTGACGGAGCACAACCAGGGGAGAGAGAGGGGGAGAAGAGAGAGAATGAAGAAAAGAAGTGAAGGCAGGTGGTTATGAGAGTACACAAGTGGCTAATAAAACCACGGTTTTTACTAGTCACAGTGGTTAAACAATTTTAACGGGCGGCATTCTCATAACACGCCTGAGCAGTTTTTAAGGCTGTCGAACACCTCTGTCAGGAGCGAGGAAGTTCTGGAAATGCACTCAGAGATGCACACAAACCCACAGAAAGATCAGATAACGTACAAATTCGTTTCTTCCAGAGATAGCTCACTTTCTGCACAAATCAATAAGCCATCAGAACCTATCATTTATCACAAACTTTAAAGCCCAGCGGCCTCCTGGTTTGCAAGCCTAATGAGGGAACCTGGCACACAAAGGCACCTCCAGTGCTGGGTGGTACAGGGGGGATTCTCCATCTCTTGTGTTCAGAGAAGCCTCTTTTAGGCTGTACTCAGCGCTATAATCCATCATTAACAGACCAGGGGCATCAGGTATCTTCTTTGCTATGAAACCAACAAAGGCATATCATTGAGAAAACCAAGAGCTGAAAACCCAATCTAGTTTCTAGCAGCTGGGACATCCATCCTGGATTTTGCGTTAGTGATGCTGGGTCACCATAAGTTCGCAAAAAAAAGAGCTAAGAGGATGCAGAGCTACAAATCAAACTTTCAGCAAGGGCAGTTCACTCTTGCAAGGAGGAATTGGTTGGTTTGATGAGGCTGGTTAGGAAAGAGTTAATGGTATCAGCCAAACGTCGATTAAACCCCCAAATGTTGCTTTTGTCCCATGGCACCATCAATACCAATGCCATTATCTCCATTTATTTATGCAGAACAAATTAATGGGCTCCTGGTGTTGCTATTTCCCTGGAATCCCACATCCCACCCCTTCTTGGAGAGAACTCCTGCAAGCAGTAAGTTGAATACGCCGCTCTGCACACACGTGCGCGCACACACACAGACAGACAGAGGGAAGTTACAATTTCTTACTTGGTTGCTAATTTCTGTGACTACAAATCTTGGTGTCACCCAGCATACGCTACTTCTCTGTACTAAATCCATCGTCCTCAACACCTTCAGACACATCTGATATGCGCGTCTAACCAGCAACACTGCATTTTAATAATGACAAGGGATTAAGTATGATGACTAGTCTTTCCTCACGCTTGTTTCCTTCACCTAACATTATCAACCAATTGCCGTTTTCCTCCCGGTTGTGTATTTGGGTTCCCGTTGTCTGTGGTCCCCAATACATTAAGCGCAATGTCTGCGACATGGGATCTGCCTGCCTCTCCTGCGCCTAGCAAACCTGAAAACCTTCCCTTACAGCTTTGGGAAACGCAATACATCATCGGTTCCGAGGACACGTTGTCAAAATAACCGTATGTACAGTTCCGTCAGACATCAGCTTGGTCATACCTGTGCTATTTTTCCATCGTGTTTTACACACCACGAGCGGGTTATTTCGTAAGAGATATTGCCAAAGAGGTTAACTTGGGCACGTTTCACCCACTGCCGGGCTCTACGGCCAGTTGTCTGTCTGTCTGTCTGGGACAAACTGCCACCCATCACCCTGGAGTTGAACTCGCCATCACTTTTCCCCTGAACTTCCGATGGCGGGAGCCCGGCGTTCAGCCCAAACTTTCCCTTTCCCACCTCCCCGTCCCTACAATCCGCCCCGAAACCTCATGATCCCCATTAAAAAAAAAAAAAAACGGAAAATTAAAAAAAAAAAAGAAATCAGAGACAGCCAGCAGTCTTATAGCAAACAGCACGGCAGGTCAACCAGGCGAGCAGCGGTCTCAGAACGGCCACAAGCAGGCGGGGAAGGGGCCGGCGCCCCCCGGCCGGACGGCCCGGG
>VWZL01005991.1:178343-206435 GCA_013396915.1 Stercorarius parasiticus | reverse complement strand
CCCGTGCCGGCGGCGGGGCCGGGGCTGCCCTCCCTCCCGTGCCGGCGGCGGGGCCGGGGCTCCGGGCCGAGCTGCCGCCTGCCGCTGGGATGCTACTTGTTGGCCGGTCTTTAATCCCATCATAGATTTACCGTCTTTTTTTAACGTGTTTAAGAGCCCTGCTTCCTTAACGGTAAGTGAGCGTCGCGGCAGGTTTTTGGAGGTGGCAGTTTCATGTGGTAACTTAAGTTTTGTACCTCAAGTCTGGCGGCTGGTTGTCTGCAGCAGGGGAAAAAAACCACAACCAACCATAGGGGTGCTGCTGTCTGCCGCGTCGCTGGTGCCCGGTAGAAGTGCATATGTGGAAGTGAACTGATTGACATCTGTTCCTCAAGGTTAATCAATAATCTGAATGATCATTCGTGTAGTCCTAAATGCATTTTTATAGACGGCACCAAAGGCCTTAAGTACGGTGGTAAGTTGTTATAGTGATAAAGTTTATACAGTACATGGTTAGTTTATACAGTATGGGCTCCTCAGAAGATAAAATTATTACTGTCAAGTCTGGAGCACTGTGCTCCCATCGTTGGTGTAGTGTGAGGTAAGCTGACTTCTGTCATAAGTCTTGATAAAGTTTCCTAACTTGAAACTAAGTAATAAAGTCAAGTTCATTATGCATACTGACAACTTCCCTTACTACTTTTTAAGTGCAAACGTGATTGCTGGTATTTTTTCCTTAGCCTATCAGTATTTCAAAATCCAAAGCCTGGGAAGTTTGACCATGGCGGGAAATTCAGCTGTCCCAGGAATTGCGGACAGTTGCATGAATGCCTAAGGTCAGTAAAGTACTTTACTGTTTCTTTTATCTTTTTCGTCATAACAGTACGCATACATGAAAATGGAAACAATCACTAAAGACAGTGCTTCTAAATTCATGCAAAGACATAGATATTATTAACTGAAAGTGCATCCTGTACCTTGGTGACGTGTAAAATCTTAGCAGCTCTTCAAATTGAGGAATTCTGAATCAGAAGTTAGGAAGACTCTTTTTTCTTCTTTTTCCTGACTCAAAGCAGTGCAGCCCAAACTTCTCTGACATCTTTTAACACTGTTGCAGTGGAAGCCTTGCCAGGGATGCATGTTGATGAGAACACTCTTATATAAGTGCTAATTAATCAAAAAACAATATTAGAAAGTATCTTTTTGGAGAACCTAATTCAAAAACGTAGTGACTAATTTTTCTATGATCAGCATTTTCTCACATTTGCTTTGAAACCACTTTTTGGAAAATTTCAAAAGAAAATGAAGAAAGTTCTCACTGGAGTGAGAATCTGCTCTTTTTTAATCTGTTAAATGTGCTTATGAGCTTGTGGAATTGCTATCTGAATGTATGGTTCCTATGGTCTCCCTATTCTCTTTAAACTAGTCTGATGAGTTTCTTTTGTAAAGTGTTTTTTTTTTATTTTCATGAAGGTTTTGTCACTTCAGCTGAGAGAGGAGGGAAAAAGAGGCATGCGTTGGTTGATGTACTGCCCTGAAATGCTAGTGTTAAGGATGACTTAAGGTTGACAACTCTGTTTTGAGTAGAAATAGTATAAAGAAAATTTTTGTAGTTCTTAAGCTGTACAAATCTAACATCACAAAGTAGAACCTTCCTAAGAAACTTGCTTGTCAGACAGTAAGGCAAAGACTAAGGGTACATTAAAGGTGAATAAATTGGGTGTTTTTAATGAAATTTTCCTAAGTAGAGCTTTTTAGGTGTTTCAATAATGATACAGGTGGTTGATGATAACTGCAAGTTTGAGTATGCTCTGAGTTGTTAGATGCTGCCTGTGACTCTTCAGGAAGGCCTTTTTTTTGGGGGGTGGTTTGGAGGTGTTCTTTTTTTTGTTAGAAGATGCTAAGTACCTTCTGAGAATTGGACTCAATTGGAGGATCTCCAAACTATTAGTTGAAAATGCAGGCTATTAATACTGTGATTGGTTAAAACTGCCCTGGCACAAAGAATTCAAAGTGAAATAAGTTAAAACTTTTCATAAACTGGCTTGTGACTTTGTTGTTGTTGTTAATTGCTCTTCAGAATAGGAAGAGGAAAAGAAGTAAAACTACACTTCATTGTCAGTAATATGGAAATTAAATACAGGGGTGCATTTATTTCTATGGAATACTGAGGCTAATTTAGATCCAAAACTTGTATTTAGTGAGGCTAAGTATTTGGAGCAGAAAGATTCTCTAGAAAGGTGTAAAAATCTCACTAGTGTGTGGCAAAGAAATTAAAGGATATCCTGATTAAACATAATACTGTGTCAAAACGTGAGGATGAGAGTTAGTTATGTAATAAAAGTATGCCTACAGCTGCTGTTTCAAGGTACAGTTCTTAATTTTTTCTTTTGCATTCATTAACTGTTGCATGGAGTTGCACTCTTCCTTTCGGTTTTTCTGCTGTTGACCATTGTAAGTCATTTGTACTTTTAATTTCATTTTGCGCTGCATAATCTTCATGAGGGACTTTCTTTTTTTTCTTTCATTTCAGCATGTGATAATAGAACCTATCTTTTCAGGTCTGTGGATGAGACTTTTACATTGGAGTACGAAGCAGCGTTTTTGACACTGTGCTGCAGAGTGGGTAGGTAAAAAGGAAAAAGTACTTTGACTGTTCCTGTTGGTATCACTCTTCCCTGCTCTTGCTGTTTTCCTGTTAGCTAAAGTTGTTCAAACTCGGGACCGTTGCCATAAGTGCAGCACCATTGCTGGCAGCATGTTTCTGCACCTCTCTTGCGGTGTAGCAGTTGTCGTGTGTGAACTGCATAGTAAGTTATTCTGGTGCCATGCTGCCTTGCAGTTGTTAGTCACTGCAGGGAGAGCCATGAAGACACAAGGGTGGGGAATGACACGACTGCCTTTGCTCACTGCAGCCTTAGATCAGCTTAAACTGACCAGGAAACCGTACCCTAAATTTCCTGTGAAAGCCAATAGAGTGAATGCTCATATGATTCAATAATCCATGCATTATCTTTGCAATTAACTTTCTTAACCCTGTACTACAAGTAGTTTAACTTGCTGCCATTCTTATTCATTAAAAGACATGGTGCATTACAGTGGCATTTAAAGTCAAGGAGCAGATAGATCATTCTTTCTTAATAGTGAATACCAGAAGCAAAGGAATCAAAATAATGTTTGCATACTTACATTCTGTGCAAGTGTGCATACTTCGCACAGGTGTATGGTGGTGTCAGTATTCCCTACTAAGATATTACAATTTAAACAAAACATTACTATCTCTTGGGTGGTCGGTTGCATTAATTGTGGGAATAAGGATGGTCCAAAACCAGTTCAGTTATAGGTAGAGATAAAATCTTAGCATGTCTTCTGGTTTGGGATCAGACTTTGTGGAGAAATCATGGACTGGTAACCCTGCTTCTTGTCTTTAGGTGGCATGGTAGCTACATGTGCAGTGGCACACAAGAGGGAAGTGAAATAACTTTGATTTATAATATCACTGCAGATCCATTCCATTACACCTCGCAGAGATTTGTTTAGGAGTGTCGCTCCACCTTTTGATTCTTGCTTACTAGATAATTCCTAGACTGCAACACTTTGGAAAAGGCTGTAGACTTTTTTAAAGGGAGGATTCAAAGCATGTTTTTGGACTTTTCCAGAGTGACAGCATACTTCAAGGGCTGCATTTGAGTGTGGAAACTACTCTATAACCCTTCATGAGATACAGACTCCCATATATTAAAGGTCTTTTCCAACCTAAATGATTCTATGATTCTATATGCCTTCAGCCTTTTTACTGTATCATTTTCTAGGCTAGAAACACTTACAGTACTGTTCAGCAGTCAGTACCAAATGCATGTTGCCACAGTGACCCAAAGACCATTGCAAATTAAATGAGTATAGCATCTGAGTATTTTACTGACTTGTAATATTGCCAGGTGACTTGGTTTAATTTGTAAATTACATATAATCCCTCTTGGTTTTGTTAGGCCTTCTTTTCCTATCTAGCTTTGCTGGGCTTGATTAGGATTTGCTTTCCAGTTCCATTTCTGTGGGGTTTTGGTTGTTCATTTTCTCATTTTACTACCGACTATAATGCATTCTTTTTCTTACTCTTTTTTTCCTTTGTTAGTTCACCTGTGTCTATTTTCTAGTCTCTAATTTATCTTTCTTGCTCTATGTATATAGACAACCTATTTTTTCTGATCTTGTGTTACCAGGAAAATTACTCTAGCTTCATGTCTGTTCCCTCCCCCTTGTTTCAGTTACCTGTCCTTTCCCAAGACACAGGCAGTTTGAAATACATAATAATTTTTTTGTAAAGTTATTCAGTGCGCAGTATAAGCCCTTGGATGTGGTGGAAGCTGTAGTGCAGAACTTAGTTTCTGTGGAGGAAACTTCTCAAGCATACATGATCTGTTCATTTTTCATTTGGTTTCTGTCAGTGCTAGCAAACTTTCTGTATAATAAAACTTGGTAGATGTATAGAAAAGCTTGCTCTCCTTATAAAACTGGTCAGTTTCAGATGAGTACAAACTTCAGACATCCACAGTCTCTTGAGTTGTTTGCATTTTTTAATTTATAATTTTTTTTTTTTCCCCTTGGTCTTTTTCCTCCAGACAACCACGTATTTACAGGGATGAGTACCAAAGTGTAAGTGAAGGTATGGGTGGCAAAGCTGCGTATATGGTCCAGTCTTACAGGTCAACTTAATGCATGAGCTAAAGTAGTGTTTAAAGGAAAGGTCAATGAGTATAGTTATCACTTCCCAATAAACAAAATCAATTACTGTGTATAATTCTATGCCGTTTTAGATTTATGTTTTTTACAGATTAAAAGCAGCTATTTCTTGCTTCAGAAACTGAGTTGTCTTAATTCTCATGAGTTTGGAAGTGTTATGTTAAGTCTGTCACTGAAGAAGACCATATTTATATATGATTTCCTTTTATTCTCTACAACCCTGCTTTATCCACTAACACTATTTTCAATTTATTGAAATAGAGTTTGTGTATGTACAATGGCTTTGTTTTCTGAAATAGGAAAAAAAAAAGGTATGGAAGTAAAATTAAGTGCTTTAAAAGTGTAAAAGTAACTTAAAAATAACTTCTCATTGCTAAGTCTTGTCTGCAGGATCCCATAACATACTTTCTGTATGGAAATTGGCTTGCTAATGGCACTGCTGATGGCAATTTTGGTATTACCATCGTGTAAAATAAGTCTCAAGTGTATGTGTGTATATTTATATGTATATACACTAATGGGACTAATATGTAAATGCAAAGACCATTCAGTATATGCTGTGGTCTCCTGTTGTCTCTGCTCTGTTGCTTGTTTTTGCTGTGCAACAGTTGCTCTCTGTAGGGCTGAGGACTGGACAGTAGTAACATACATACCATCTTTGATGTAGAATTATCAAGGAACAAGATTATGATTCATTGGTAAATTTTTATTTTTGTGAATTTTATTTTTGAGCCGTAGGGTTCATCTGTTTTTTGTACAAAATTGACGTTTTTAGTGGATGCTTGTAACAAGCATAGCCTAGTGTGTGTGAACAATGTTCTCTTGGAGGAGCTCTTTATGATGGTACTAGTTGCTGTTTCAGTGTGTACCTTAAACAATAGGGAGAGGGACTCGTAACATGACAAGAAAAAAGCCAGGTCTCAGCAGGATCCGGAGTTCTCAAAACATGCAATTCAAAACATAGATTAAAACTGTGTTCTAGATTAGTGTGTGTTAACTTCTTGATGTTTAAACAAAGGAGTCTAACTTAAAACTGTAGACTGCCCAAAGGTGGTAATTCATTTAGCTACCAGTAATTTATAAAACAGACAATATTAACAGGATGAATGGATTTAAATATGAATGAAATTCAGGACTTGTATTTGCTTCATAGGTTTTTCTTCTCAGAATCATGTTTCTCCCATAGTTGGTTGGATATTTGTGAGCAGAAGGGCAGGGTTAAAACTAAAGAAGTCATGCTTAACAGTAAAATGATTTCAGTGTTACTGTTAAATCACTTCACAGTATGCTTTGATCACAGAAAATGAACATACAAGTTAGCTGGCGAAATAATCTATTCAGAGTTGGAAGAAACGAAGACCGTTAGAGGATGTATTATTGTGAAGTAAAACTGAAGGGAAAAGTTCATTTTGTGTGACTGGTGATATTAGGAAAGGGAAGAGTGTTCATTTAAACAAGAGATATAGGCATTCTGGATACAGGGGAGAATGTGAACAAAAATAGGGGTATATTAGTGCTGGACTCTCCCCTGTGTCTCCAGATAGTCTGAGATTATGACTTTGCCGTCACTTGTATAATTAGTATATTAATACTGAGCTTTAATCTAAAGGATGATTCTTACAGTGTCTAGTTTATTACTAATTATTCCAGCAGATGAAGCAGAGTTGGGTTGAGGAACAGAGACAGACCATTTGCATGAGAAAGTGTCATGCAATGAGAAACTAGTAAGGAACACCACTAAGGAAGCAGGGAGGAAAAAAGCACAGATGAGACAAAAAGGACAAGAACTGTGGGTATTGTAGGTGTGATCATGTTTTTATTGCATACAACACAACTCCCCTAGAAAATATTAAGTAGTAATTGAAAATTCAGCTTGTCAACAGAAGTATTGTACTCTATTGTTGATCTTGATGCAAATCTTTCATGTATTAGGACAAGAGCTTATTCAAGTAATACTTAGCTTATGAGATGCAGGCTTTTACTACTTTCCAACCAGTTGACTTCAACTGTGGAGTTCTTAGAACTCTTAGTCCTAGAGTTATGTGACTGTTTGAGAACGTGTATCTTCCTTTTAAAAAATAAAAAAAAACTTGGCTTTCATTGTTGTAGAGGAAAGCTTTAAATGCGAAGCTGAAAATTAAATACTCAAAAGGCAGATAATCCAAAACATGCTTCTTTAGTGTGTCATGGTTGAGAGTGGGCATATTTTTTTTTTTTGAGACAACTTGTAAGGCTCTGAAAATTTCTAAGTCGGAAAAAGTAGTTTTATGCTTTTAAGTTGAATGATTGATCAGTTGAGGCACAAATCTTTTTGGTAGCTTCCTGTGAATCCATGGTGGTTTTTTTGCTTTGTACTAAGTGGAGATATTTCATACTTTAAGAATGAAAATGCATGTTTTATGTTCATTTAAAAATTTAACTTTTCACACCAATTTTACGGCTCTTGATAATCGTATACTTAAGGTTGCTTTTGTTGATGGTAGTTTATTTTACTACTTTGCTCTCCTTGCTCCACTGCAACCTCTCCCAGTGACCCAATTTAGTTGAGCAGTCTGGACATCATATGTTAGGGGGAAGAACCTAGTAGAGGAGAAAAGCCTCTGTGATAGTGAATCTTTAGAAAGGCATGATTGATATAAGAAGCCTGTAATTTCTTTCATGAGCTAATTATTTACTTCCTGGCATCTTCAAATTGCATATTGACGGGACACACACAATGTCAAGAAGAAAATATTATTTCCTTAGGTTCTTGCCCTGTATCTAGCGTAAATACAAAGTATGTAATGTTACAGTGTTCTCACCTGTGGAGTCTGGTAATGATGTCTGTTCTGGATTTTCTGCATCAAACTGCAGATTTGATACGCTGGGTAATGGCGTCTCTTATTTTAAATTCTGAAGTAGTCAGTCTTAAATGTCACAGCTGGAAGTATAAAGATGTCTGTACATCCGGATGTAGACTTAGCGTTACTGAATTTTTTTTATCTTTAGTAATAAAAGAAATGTAGTCATAAAAGTCTGTGAAGTGCCACATTATTGTTTGGTTTAAGTGAAAAGCAAACTGTTAGACTGATACCTCCATTTGGCTCATGCCAGCTTCCACTGTGAACTCCTGTGGTACAGTAGATTGTAATCCAGTTCTATACCATGTCCTCATTAGAGTGTAAACTTCAATGTGGAAATTGTGTAATTTGCAATTTTCGCTTCTCTTGCTCACTCTCACATTTAGTAGTGCAAATTTAGGCAAGCAATAGTTGGACTTTACATTTTACTATGCTTATTCACAGACTCTAGTATGTTTAGGGAGAGGCAAATATCTTTGATATTGGTGATGCTCATTTAAGAGTTCTCCTAGTGTACAAACCAGAAACTTTTTGGGTTTGCTGCAATAATAAAGGTGGTGTTGTCTCTAAACGGGAATGCACCTCAATAAATTTGAGAAAATAACTTTTAAACAAGTGATGTTTTAGTTGCTTTAGGTATGAATAGGCTATATTAGTACACTGGAAAGAAAACAGCAGGAACGTGCAACATATAAGTTACTAAACCTTCAGATTAATTCTTTTCAAATGAATCTATTCAGTTTTATTGAAAGCCAAATTAAATTAGCGTGCAAAGTGTTATGTAAATAAGAAGTATGGAAAAGGCTTTTGGTAATATGTCTGTCCTTCCTGGAGTCTTGTGCAAATTATTAAATTTTCCAAAGTCATGTTTACTAATAAATTATTCTTAAAATGGAAATACTGAAATGCCCAGAATACGCTTGTTTTATTATATAAATGCAACCTGTTGGGGAGGGGAGAACAACCTGTATGGCTAAGATACATTCTCTGGTTGGAGTCGAAATGCTAATGCTTTGTTCTACCTCCTTGCTCTCCCTGCTGTCATGTAGTTGGGAGCACTTGTAATCTTAACCATGGCTGTTACAGTCTTGTGTATAAAGATTTGGAAGCTGTTGCAGAAGGTGTTAAATTAAGATGTGAGTAACTTCCTACTACTTACTGCCAGATGAATGTGTGCTCCTGAGGTGTCGAGTAGTGGTGGAATGTGCCTTGGCCTACTGAGCTGACATCCCACAAGTAATTAGGGTGATGTTGCAGGCCCATAAGTCTGACCTTCTGGTACACAGTGCTTCTTTCAGCAAGGAAGGGGGACGTAGCGAAAAGCACTTTTCTGTAATGTTCTGTAGAACATCACACTTTGTAGTGTTCTTTGCATTAATAACCACTCTTTCACAGAGGGAATAATTAAAACAGTTATTGCATGCTAATTAATGCATTTAGTCTGTCCTGACCTAAACAGTGACACCATAGAACTTTGAAATCTGTGTTTTATGAAATTTTTTGTGAAGCTCCATTACCAGTTTGCTCTGAGTCCATGTGATACCATCTGCCTTTTAAAAAATTCCGTTCTTGGTAAATATTGTGAAGATTGTGTTAGTATTCTGGGAAGGCGAGAAGTGTGGTTTTCCCACATATCATACAGTGAAAAACAACTTCGCATTTGTTAAAATGATCACTTAGAATTATTGCAGGCTTGAAATTACATTTTATGAAAACAATGAGATAAATATGCATGTATTGTGTGAGTAGACAAAACCTTGTCTGTAAACATTTTTTGACCTTGTGTGTATTCCTATATCTTCTAGTCCTGCCATCTGTTTCACAGGGTCAAAAGCAATAAGGAATGCCTAAGGAGTGTATGTCCCAGAATTATAAAGGTCTGTTACTTGGAGCTTGGTTCATACATTAATACAAGCTTTTTGTGTAGACTAACTTCCATAAGGTTTGGGAAGGTAGTCTAGAAGTCTGTGAATTCTGCAGTGTTTTCTGCTGTAAGCATACGTTATTTGATTATTTGTATTAGTCTCCTCCTAAAGGGAAGTTTGTTTGACATTCAAAATGGGTTGTTTTAAAATGTCTAGTTTAAATCATCATTGGTTTTTTTCCTGTCCACAGATAAATTGTTTTAAAGACAAGTGTCATTTATATTTCTTCCTTTACTTAGATGTTAATTTTCGTTGTGTGGTATAAGTCGTTAATATGATACACTATATTAACACATTTACTTAAGTGTTTAATATGTTGTTCATATCTCTAGTATTTATTCTTGCTTTCAGATATGTATCATGTGGCTTTTTCTACTTCAGTTAACTTGTGTTTGTGTGCATGTATGTTCCTGTGGTTCTGGAAGAATATTTTGAGAAAATATTATCACATACTCATTTTCTTCTTAAAGTTTTTCCTGGGCATCACCTGTTAGAAGTGTTAGGTTTTTTTGGACTGACCTAATATGTGCATTCTCATATTTTCAGTTTACATAGGAACTGGAATGCTAAGAAAGTGACCAAATACTTTAATTTTTAAATACTTCTTATTTAAACAGAACAATTTTCAGATCCGTTGAATGTACATGAACCAAACTGAGTTAGCATTAGGAGATCTTTTTTCAACAACAACTTGTTCTTGTTTTTTGATTGCTTCCTTTGATAGAGACAGTCCAGTTCTGGGATTGCTCACAAGCTTTGCCTAAAGTGACATATGAAAGCATAAAAAGTAGGTGAAGCATGGAAAGAGTGTAGGCACATTGGAAGTTGAGCCTTCTTAGGAAAATATTTTAACAAGTAGCCAAATTGTATGGTGAAGACATACGCAAACTGTCTCTAGAATAGAGAAAAAACACACAGTATTATAGTTATATAAAAAAAATATTCCTACTTAATTCAAATAATGATTGAGAGTAGCTCTAAATTTAAGAAGTACTTGTTGTTACTGGGCCCTTGCATATTCCTAGACAAAGGCTTGTGGTGAGTCAAGCAGACAAAACGACTCTTGCCTTCTTCCTAACCTTGCTGCTTAATGAAAACTCATGATATTTATAGCTGGCATATAAAAAGGCAGCTAAACATTTTACAGATAAGGGAAGAATAAAATTCTTAGAATGTGTGGAAAGTGGAGAAAGAAATGTTCAGGTCATTTTTACATTTTCACTTTTTCTTCTATTGTAGATGGTGAGTTACTGTTAATAGTAGAAAAATTGTTCAGTTAAATATAACCTGAGTTCTTTCAAGAACAAGTATCTGGGTTTCTGGTTTCTGCTACTATTGTGAGGAGTAAACATGAGTATTAAGTGGCAATAATGAAACTCACTACACACAAAAAGTTGAAAGTGCTTAAAACATGACTTCATGGCTTTAATTGCCAGAGCTACATTTTTTTCCCCCCTCTCTATGCATAAAATTAGAGGACTTCTTGTTTTGAGTTTGATGCTTATAAATGCATTTTTAGTCGAAGTCTGAAGTTCTGTGCCTCACATGTGTTGCATAACAAAGAGAAGGAGTTGATTTTGCACTAGATTTGTACTTCAGAACTTTCATATAGTGGGTGTGTTTTATATTTTTAGAGCATCTATTAAGCTGTGGCAAGGGAGATTGTGACCTGCTTTGACAGGTAGCTATGGATGCAAAAATTGCTGTTGTGGATGTTTGCCATTATCGACCTGAAAACATGTAAGAACTGGATTCTTCTTTGCCTCCTTGCACCTTTAAGATGTCTCCTTAGTTTCAAATGCTTTAAAGTTAGCAGTTTGTCACTACAGCTTGTAGTTTCTCTGACTTTTTGAATGGAGGGGAGTGGTTATTAAAGCATGTGAGGTACAATGGTAATTCTTTTATTAATAAGATATGACCTTGGACATAGAGTAGAATTGGTAGTAATTAAAAAGAATTAGAATTGGAATTTCTTTAGAATGTTTTCTATATTTTTTGGTTTCTTCTAATGTAAAAATAATTTCTTGGAGTGTTTACCACAATTAGATGTTGCATTTAAACATACTGTTAAGACGTAGTGTCATGGCTAACAGTAATGTCTGTACTCCTGCCAGAGAGGAATGAGCACAGTCATGTTTTCTTCCATCCCACAGTAACACCTGTGCTGCTGCACAAGCAGCTAAATTTTGCTGAAAAAATCCTTCTGTTGCTAATGACCATCCCAACACTGGGGAAGCAGCAGGAACACATGATTAATTGCAAGCATGAAAAGAACCAAACTGCCCCTTTAAGCACAGACAGCTTAAAGGATATAAGCCAATATGATGGCGTGCTGCTGCCAAAGGGGTGCTTTCTTAGTCCTGTCTCCTCTTCATGTGTTCCTACCCCTTTCTTCACACTGGATCCTGGCACTTTTCAACCCCTCTTTCAGCTGATAAACTAACCATAACTAACCTAACTGAGCATGGAGTGCTGGCAGTTTGGCGGATTGAGTCCTCTCATGGAAAATCTCTTGGGCAGCAGTGCTGGTGCAAGATAAACAGCCGATGACCACGAGCAGGTGGGAATAGTGGGGCAAGGGCAATGACAGTGGTGAGGAGCTGTTTGGATTAGCTTATTCCGTCTTGCAGAACCACTCGCTTAGTCTCAACTTTTTCATGAAAATGCTTTATGGAAGAGTGTGGTGAAAGTTTCAGGAACCTTAACTGCCTTTCAGAGGTGTCATATTATCTTGTTCCTTGTTGTCATTTTTAAGCTGATGCTTGGCTGGAATATTAGAGCAGTCTTACAAAGTAAACGGACTTAACTGGCGGCTAGGGACTAACTTTTTTTTTTTTAAATAACAACCTGCAGTGCTTAGACTCTTCTCTGTTAGCAATTAGAGCCTCAAATCGTCAGTATCCTTAAAGCAATGCTTTGATTTTCTGTATTTTTTCTAAATAGCCACCATCAAATTCTTAGGACAGGAATTAGGTTTAAAACCAAGTGCTACAGGTATATTTAAGTATGCCTTGAGTTAGTTTTGCTCAAGGTCCACTGTGTCCAGTCACAAATGCTGACTTTGTGTGTGTTTACTCATATCTGGAAACAATGTTGTATTGCAGAACCAGAGCCTGCAGCCAGCTTGCTTATTTTCATAAACATTTGTTATTCCTGATCTTTTAAAACATCAACTGTAGTAGAGTAAATAATAAGACAAGTAAGAAGCATAACACAGCTGAACTTGCAAACATTCTGAGACGGAATGAAAAGTGGTGTGGTTGGCATTTTTTTTCCTGAAAAATAAGTTCATGGCAATAGTGGATAATGTGTATAAAAAGGGGCTGTTCTTGGGAAGAAAAAATTACAGGAGCTGTTGTGCTTTTATATCAACCTCTTTCTCTCTAACAGCTTTTACTAGTAATCTTGTCTTTTATTTTTTAGCGTGGACCTGACAAACCTCTTCTGGTGTCAGTAACAGACCTTTTACCATGAGTGATACTACTCCAGCTACAGGTATACATAAAAAAAGATTTTTATCACGGTTCTTCAACAGTGTGTTTTTTCTCTGTAAATGTATTTTTTTTATTCTTTATTGTCACCATTAGCAGCCTTACCAAGCCTAAACTGTGATCTGACTCCAACTGTAGAGCCACTGGAGTCTATCCAATTCAATGATAGTATTGAGGACCTCCAAAACTGACTGGTTGAAATGGGCAAAAAAATCTCTTTTCTATAACCATGACCAAGCAAGTGGCCTTCTGTACAGAATCTCAAGTGCCTACTCAGTTTTCCTGTAGTTGTACATTTGAAAGGAATTTGTTTTGTAGTATTTCCAGGCTGTCAGGATTACAGAGACAGAAGATGAATNTGACACCCACCCTTTAAGTATTTATAAGCATTAAGATCCCCCCTCAGTCATTTTTTTTTTTTCCAGACTGAAAAGACCCAAGTCCCTCAGCCTTTCTTCATAAGAGAGGTGTTCTAGTCCCCTAATCATCTTGGTAGCCCTTTGCTGTACCCTCTCCAGCAGTTCCCTGTCCTTCTTGAACCGGGGAGCCCAGAACTGGACACAGTACTCCAGATGCGGCCTCACCAAGGCAGAGTAGAGGGGGAGGATGATCTCCCTCGACCTGCTTGCCACACTCTTCTTGACGCACCCCAGGATGACATTGGCCTTCTTGGCCACGAGGGCACGTTGCTGGCTCATGGTCATCCCGTTGTCCACCAGGACTCCCAGGTCTCTTTCCACAGAGCTGTTCTCCAGCAGGTCAGCCCCCAACCTCTACCGGTGCATGGGGTTATTCCTCCCCAGGTGCAGCACCCTACACTTGCCCTTACTGAATTTCATAAGGTTTCTCTCCGCTCAACTCCCCAGCCTGTCCAGATCTCACTGAATGGCAGCACAACCTTCTGGTGTGTGAGCCACCCCTCCCAGTTTTGTATCGTCAGCAAACTTGCTGAGAGTGCACTCTATCCTTTCATCCAGGTCATTGATGAATATATTGAAGAGGACTGGACCCAGTGCTGACCCCTGGGGAACACCAGTTGTTACTGACCTCCAACTAGACTCCTGTACCAGTCTTAGCTTGGTGGAATATAGGGCATATTATGTGGATTTGTGATAGTTAAGCTGATTCTCTTGAGTGTTCTTGTTCCTGCTTTCTGTTCTACTTCCAGGACTTCCTGAGCAGCAGCACAGACAGTCCTGTGATTTGTTTTCAGATGTTTTCCTGCCAGTTCTTGTCCCCAGACAATCTTTCCATGGGTTGAGATGAATGGTAGTGTTATTGCAAGGGAAGAAGTAGGAAAAATGATAATTTTTTTTTTCTTGGCCAGATGTTTTCTTGATCTGGTTTACTATATATCTGCACAGATTGTTCTTCACCAGAGTGGATTTTTTGGGAGATGGTAGGAAATTGGATAGATATATGCAGGGTAAGGAAACCGGGTCTAGACTTCTCTTACCTTTGTCTGAAAGAATTTTTTGCTTTCACCCAATTGAGTATAAAATTTGGAAGATGTGATTGCCTTGGGCATGCATTAAAGAATTTGTGCATCAATTTTGAAACTTAGATGCCAGAAAAACCACATGGTTATCACTCTGCATCAAAATTAGTATCAAACAATAGCTGGAGAAGGAAGCATGGTTTAAAAAAAGGCTGAAGTCTTTATACTTGGTATGGAATGAGTGTTAGCTTTTATTGCTGATTTAGTGACTTAGCTGAAGTCCCACAAAACTTAATATAATTGCAACAGGAACAGAAGCACTCTAATAGCACTTTTAGGTCAGGTGTTGGTTGCTGTTCAGAAGTCATCTGATCTAATTAGACATTAGATCAACTAAAACTAACATATGCTTGCTAGTGGGTAGCTAGGGAAATAGCATGTACAGGCTGAAACTGTTCTGGTAAGCATTGTCCTTTTTGGCTGAATGTGTGACCTGCAAATTCCTGTAACACTCAGTGAAGATGCAGAGAGAAAATGCCACTTAGCTCCATCTCGTCACCTCTGATAATGAGTCAGAACCCAGAAGGTATGGCTTCTGTGAGAGACTCTTATCTTAAACTAAAGGCAAAGTTCCTTTTAGGTTTCATTTATTGCTTTCTTTAGTCAAGCAGCCCTGACTTAGTCAAGTCAAGGACATCTTGTCCATTTTCAATCTGAAAAGTAGATTTAACAAAATAGGATGGGTTGTTAGGCTTTAATAGTATTATATCTTGTCATGGCTTGGTACTGATGTGCGTTTAATATATTTTTGTTTGCCTGAAAGTGTATCACATATTCACATTTTTCAGAATGGTCCCAGAGCACATAATGCCATTTAAAATTTCTTGATGGAAAAATCAATGCATAACAGACTTTTCTGTTTTGCAGGTGGGGGAATTAAGATAACTTGGCTTATGAGTGTGCCATGGTTGGGACTTAGATCTTCTAAATTGGAGTTTTACAGGCTTGCACTTAAAAAACCCCACAACTCTGTGAAGATCCTTATAATGGATGACTTGTGTGAATGGCATCTCAGCCTTAGACTGTACTCAAAACCTACAGCAAAACCTGAAATTACTTAACGAAGTTCATACAGATATTTTTTACTAATCTTGTGTAGTTCTTCGTGGAAGGCTAAATGTAACATGTGAGGTGTTAAGGCTATCTCACTTGTTGGAGTGAAGCTGTTCGTGGCACATAAGTGAAAAAAGGATGTTGTTTCTTCCTTTAAATTAAATGGTATGCAGCTAGACTTCAATGCAATCTCCATCAAATATGATGTCTTTCCTCTCAGTCTAGGATTTTTTTTCATCAAGTCTCATGAGTTTGCTTTAGGAAAATCTCTTGATAGCATTTGTAGTTTGGCTAATGAATTTCATTTTTACTACTTTAAGTTATTACTCCATTGTGATAGCTTCTAGGACAATATGCCTGTTCCAGATGTGGTGTTCTGCTTAAAAGTGCTCTCAAGGACTCAGAGTCATCTCCTTGAAATGTAACCATTGGTCACTTACCTTTTACAGTATCCAAATAGGCATATATTAAAAAACAAGGCAGTTTGGCAAAGTGGAGGACTTCAGGATATATAATCTGTACAGATTTAATGCCTTGCTGCTGTCTATCCTTTTCAAAGGCTTTTTAAAACTTACAATCATGTAGGACAGCAGGCTTTCTTTAATAAAATAAATAAAAAAAATTTGAGATAGCAGCAACTGAATCTAATTAACAAACGTACCATGCAGGAAGTTAAGTTAGTAATAAAAAAAAAAAAGAATGTATTACCACCCAATTACTAATTGCCCCTCTTCTGTGTAATTAAGATTTTGTAAATATATTACATGGGCATTTGTGAAGAAGTTATTGGCCTCTCTGTAAGACTTTTTTTAAAAAAAAAAAAAGCAAGAAAATAAACAAACATACACAAAGCAAAACAAACACACCACACACTCCTCTTGCAGGGGAGATTTGGAACAGCTGAAGGGATCTTCTTAAACTGTCCTCTGGTTATATATCAACTGTCCTTTCTTAGGATTCCAAGAGCTGTAGATAAGTCAATGGCAGTCCTGAGACAGCAGTACCTCCATTAGTTTTTGGTATCTCAACTGTGTAATGTTTTTCTTGTTTCCTTGTACATCCTCCTTCCTAAAATATTTTAGATAACGAGGATAAAAAGAAGGAATTAAGAAGAGACGGATCGCCATGTTCCCCTTCACGTGTCCTTCATGTTTGTCAAATTCCAAGTGGTGTTACTGAAGAAGAAGTCATTTCATTAGGCCTCCCTTTTGGCAAAGTAACCAACCTCTTGATGCTAAAAGAAAAAGGTCAGGTATGTTATTGTTAATGTTTCAATTATAAGAGCAAGGCTGAAGATGTAGTTCATGTTATGACCCTTTTGGTACTGCATTTGGCTGAAATGATCGCAACAATGCCTAAATATTTCATTGAGAGCTCAAGATTTTCGTATTTTCAGCTGTGAAAGGATGTCTTGATATTTATTTTAAGTTTTTAATATACTTTTGGATTAAATAATGATTTAGTAACTTGTTAATAATATTGCTAAACACCTTATGTAAGAATATATAGATGATAAAGAACTACATTGTCCCTATTGATGTTGTCATATGTCTTGAAATAACATGCCTGATTAAATAATTAACATGTATGTTAATTTTTTAATGTGAAATAAATTGCTTAGGTTTTTTGGTTTTTAATCTTTTCAGATGTGACAGGATAGTTCACATCATTAATAAACACTGCAATTTTATAAAATAATAGGCATTCATTCAAAAATTGTCTAAAGCACTGAGCTGGGTTAATATAATACAAAAACTAATAGATGTTTAGTGTCCTGTTCCTACTTTTTCAATCAGTATGTGTGTCTGTTACCTGGGTAGTGTGCTTAGGTTCAGGAATCTAATAAATTAATTAGCAGTGTGGTATTTTTAGCAGCATTGCTTCCCATATGTCAGACTTACTCCACCCCTTCTTTAATGACTTATTGTACTTACAATGTAAAACCTTTTCAGAAAACCCACAAAACAAATCAAATATCCCCATAAACAGGGACACACAAATGCATTTTAATGCTGAGCAAATCAGTACTGTACTTTCATATGATCTATTTCTAGTGAGAGTGGAATTGGTAATAAATGGTGCTTTGATGCTTTGTTCTCTCCTGTAAACAAAACAATACTAAAACCTGCTATGTATTGATTGCAGGCATTTTTGGAAATGGCTTCTGAAGAAGCTGCTGTTAGTATGATGGATTACTATACTCCTACTACACCTCACCTCCGCGATCAGCCCATTTATATTCAGTATTCCAATCACAGAGAACTTAAAACTGACAATCTACCTAATCAGGCTGTAAGTATAATATTTTCATTTAACAGGATAGAATTGCACATGAGTTCTGTACTGGTTTTGGGTGGAATAAAGTTATTTTTCTTCATAGTAGCTTGTGACGCTTACGTAGTGTCACTTTTCTGCTTATCACACTGTCCTGCCAGTGTTGAGTGCACAAGAAGTTGGGAGGGAGCACAGCTAGGACAGCTGACTCCAACAGAGCAAATGGAATATCCCACACCATGTGATGTTGTGCTCAGTAATAAAAGCTGGGGGAAGAAGGAGGAAGGTGGCACGTTCAGAGTTACGGCCTTTTTCTTCCCAAGTAGTTGTTATGCGTGATGAAACCCTACTTTCCTGGAAATAGCTAAACACCTGTCTGCCAATGGCAAGTACTAACGGAATTCCTTATTTTGCCTTGCTTGCACGTGCAGCTTTTGCTTTACCTAGTAAACTGCCTGTTTCTCAACCCATGAGTTTTCTCACTTTTACCCTTCCAATTCTCTCCTCCATCCTGCTGGGGGGAAGTGACTGAGCAGCTGTGTGGCACTTAACTGCCTACCAGGGTTAAACCACAACACTGCTAAATAAACAGACTACCTTCCACTACACCGATCGTCAAATTCTGATAGATACTGTTTCTGTTGGTTGTCATCTAAGCAGAAACTTCTTTCAGACAGGGACTTCTCAATGTCTGTAAAGTAACTGTGGAGGAGCTCAAGCTCAAGAATGGTTCATCCTGATGATCAGGAAATCAAGTAAAGGTGTCAGGAGGACTGCTTGGATGAACAAGGAGCTCCTGACTGAACTCAAATGTAAAAAAGAGTCATAGAGAAGGTAGAATCACGGACAGGTGATCTAGGAGGAATATCCATCATACGTGGTTCAGAAAGTAAAAGCCCACATGGAGTTGGCTCTGGCAAAGGATGTGAACAGCAGTAAGAATGGCTCCTCAAAGTGTATCAGCAGCAGAAGGAAGATTTAGGGAACGTGTGGGTCTTCTGCTGAGTGGAGCGGGAGCCCTGGTGACAAAGGAGATGGAAAAGGCTGAAGTACTGAATGCCATCTCCTCAGTCTTTAGTCTTGCCCTTGGGTATACCAAGCAACTGAAAACTGTGGGAAAGTCTTGATGAAGGAAGTAGAGAAGAATCTCGTTGGGGAACATTTAAACAAACTGGATAAACAAAAGTCAGTGGCCATTATGAGATGCTGTTGTGAGTGCTGAGAGAGATGGCTGGTGTCATTGCAAGGCCACTCTTACAATCTTGGGAAGGTCATGGCAATTGGAGGAGGTTCCTGAAGACTAAGAGAAAGCGAATCTCTCTCCTATCTTAAAGAATGAATAGAAGGAGGATCCAGGGAACAACTGGCTGATCAGCCTTTCCTCAGTCCCTGGGAGGGTAATGGAGCAACTAATCCTGGAAACCATTTCCAAACATTCTAAGGACAAGAAGGTGTCTGGGAAAAGTCATCATGGGTTTTTGAAAAGGAAGTAATGCCTGACCAATGTGATAGCCTTCTACAGTGAGATGGCTGGTTTGGTGGATGAGAGGAGAGCAGTGGGTGGTGTTTATCTTCACTTTGGTAAGACTTTCAACATGGTTTCCCATAATGTCACAATAGACAAACTGATTAAATACAGTCTAGGTAAGTAGGCTGTGACGTGATCTGAAAAGCTAAAATGCTTATGACTGGTGGCATGAAGTCCAGATGGAAACCCATTGCTACTGGAGTATCCTAGGGGCTGATACTGTATCCAATACTGTTTAAAATCTTCATTAACGCCCTGGATGATGGGACGGGGAACATCCTCAGCAAGTTTGCTGACAATACAAAACTGAGAGGAGTATTTGACACCCCAGAAGTTTGTGCTGCCATTCAGAGGAATCTTGAAAAGCTGGAGAAATAGACTGACAGAAGGAACCTTGTTAAGTTCAACAAAGAGAAATGCCAACTCCTGCACCTGAGGAGGAGTGACCCCAGGTACACTGGAGCTAACCAGCTGGAAAGCAGCTTGGCAGAGAAGGACCTGGGGATCTTGGTGGCCATCACACATGCCCTTGCAGCAAAGAAGGTCAGCAACCTCCTGGGCTGCAGAAGGCAGAGTGTTGCTGGCAAACTGAGGGAGGTGACCTTCCCTTCTACTGATGAGACACATCTGGAACGCTGTGTCCAGTCCTGGGCTCCTCAGTACAGGAGGATGAGACATTGCAATGGGCTACTCTGAGAGGTTGTGGAGTCTCCATCCTCAGATACCTTAAAAACCTGACTGGAAACAGTCCTTAGCAGCCTGCTGTAGATGACCCAGCTATTATATTCTACACTACGTAGAAATACTTGCTTACAATATGTTTTGAAAGAACTATTGCTATTCCTAAGTTTTAATATTAGGTAACAGCTCTCAATAGCTTCAGAATATGAAGAAAATACTGTCTTCTCCAGTAAATCTTTTCTCTGAATAATTAGTCCTGATTTTTTTTTTTCCCCCCTGTTACTGTGTTCATAATATAGTAGCAAGAATACCACAAAAATACACTCCTTCAATTTTATAAATTTGTGTTTTCTTAAAGTTAATTGCTAATCATAGGTCTTTAGATGCTATCTGAAGAACACATGGAAGAGGAAACCCAGCTGACATGATGAACCACTTTCTGCCCAAAAAGCAGCTCTTTTGAAGCTTTTTACTTTATCAGATATGGATGTTACTGTGAGAGGTCATGTAACGTGCTTTTGTAAGGTTTGTGTTGTTGGCACTGTTCCAAGGCCTTGCTAAACTCAGGAACAGAAAATCATCATCTTGAAGTTGTTCAGGTTGATTCTTAATAGTGTTATTTTTTTATGTTGACTTTTTATTGTAAGAAGAACCCTAGATCCAGTAAAATGGATATTTTTACTGATAAAATGTCAGTTTTATGTGTAACTTCATGCCAAACACCAGAATTAATTTCTTTGTTATATTTTTGAGGTAATAAAACTTGAATTCTTAAGAATATGAATTGAACATTGCAGATGAGTGATTTAAACCCTAATCTCTGAACAAGGAAATACTCTGCACAGCAAGATCAAAGTATACGAACCATCATATTGCAGTTGAAATCCATTTGGATTTTTGGATTCCTGGATGAATTGCAGTTGACCTCCCATTTAGATACATAAATTATATACTCTGATGTTTGTATCACGATTTTGTTTTCTGTAAAAATGTTGCAAATAGCGAACGGAGCAAAAATTGGTGCTCATTTTTAATTTGTGCTGACACTGAAATCTTGCAAGCTTGTCAATCTGATAAATGTCATTTGTCTCTCCTCTTCCAGGATTGCTGGATTGGTTTGTCATCTCAAAAAATAAATAAATAAAATAACAAGACTTTTTTGAGGATGTGGTGTATGCAACAGCCTCAGGAAAACTATACTCATCTTTGCAAATAAGAGTCCTTGTATCTGTTTCTCAGAGTATTTTCAACTCAGTGCATGACACTTGCTTTCTCTTTCTATAAAAACAACATTGTCTACTTTTTAATTTTTTTTTTTGCACTTATGACTCTTACATTTGAGTTTTATTTAAGTTTTAGATACCCTAGCAGAGCAGCTGAACACCAGGCTACTGACCTAGTGTCTACACTCAGGCCTGAAGTACAGACTATTTTGCAGGGTAACACGTTTCTGAAACTAGGTAATGTCTGTACCATGTGCCATGTTTAGTCCATCTTCCAAGGGAATAGTGTTACTGAGACATGGATTCAAGTTACAATGCTACATTTGGAAAGGAACAGCTCTCCACAGTGCTCTCAGAAGTAATCTGAAGACCTTTTTGAGGAAAGCCCATCAAAAACAAGCATAGAGACTTCCAAAGTCCCAATGAAGCAGTTTGAGGAGTGAGATTTAAAGGTGGTTTCTGTGATAGATAGCTTGGCTCAGAAAAAAGAGCAGGGTATGCAGCCTTAAGCTTATCCCCAGCAAAACTTAGCTCCTGAAGAGAATGAAATCCTAATAAAGCAGAGCAAATAGGTTTTGGTACACTGACTAGCTGTTAATCTATTACAGTATTGTCATCATATTGATTTGCTGGAAAATCTCTAGAATGACAAAAGCTCACTGAATCAAAGCAAAATTGTGCCTATATGGCTTTACAAAATAGTAACAGTTTAATTAAAAGAAAGTAATAATTCTGTGAAAGTATGATCTGACTTCTTTTAGGGGGGAGGGAAGGGAAGGAAGAGGTATGATTTACCTATCAACGTGGGATTTGAACCAATATTCAGATAAAGGGAATATGCTTTTTAAAAGTTGCATTTAAAATGCATTTTATGTGCTTTCCTTTGTAAGAGAACTTTGTTTAGAGATTAATAACTTGTATGTGTGTAAGTTAATTGTGGTGTCTGCTATGTGATGATTTCAGAGAGTCCAAGCTGCATTGAAAGCTGCGGACGATATGCAGTCTGGAAACCAGGTTACTGAAAGCGCTCTTGCTGCTGACAGTGGAGTCCATCCACAGCAAGGTTCTGTTCTTCGAATCATCGTTGAAAATCTTTTCTACCCTGTGACTTTAGAAATGCTGCATCAGGTAATGAGGATTGCTAAAAAAAAATAGTTAAAATCTGTTTCAGTGTTGCCACTGTAAATCCATTAAATTTTAACTTTTTTTTTTTTAAAGTACCTGTGGATCCTTAATCATTTGAATGAGGACTGTCACTTTGAAGTGATTTGTTGCAATTTAGGAATCTAGGCTTGAATCGGTTTTGCACAAAAAAAATTAAAAGTAAACAGTGCATCTGTACTCAGATTTTCATGTTGTCTTTAACTTTTTTTAGTTCCTTGGTTTCTGTGGAAGTAGCAGCAAACTTGAGGCGTTACTTCTAATTTATGTCCACGTGATGAACTAGTGAAATACTGATTTTTATGAACTTGTGGACTAATATTTTAGCACTCTTTGTATTGAGAAACTTTTCTAGTTTGCGTTATGTTTTAGGGTTTTATATTCGCTTTTATAATTCAAGGCAAGTGATGTAATATGCAAGTATGGTTGCTTGGACAAATATTTTTTGATTATTCATCAACTGTTAGAATGCCATTTACTTTAACTACCTCTGAAAGCCTGGAAATTGTGGTGGGCTATAGCTATAAAAGACATTACCATAAATCCTGCTAGATGGTTGAGCTATGCTGTTGAAAACTATAAATTTTAAAACAATAACTTTACAAGACTATTTCTTTGTGCCTGAAAGATTTGTCAATACTTCTTTCAGGTAGTGGAAAGGGTTTCATACTTGAAGCTTTTGTAACACTAGTAAATTTGTGCCATAAAAGACATTCCCCAAATATGAGTTTCTTAAATTAGTGTGATTTAAAATAATTGGGATGTTTTCACAAGAACCTACAGTCCTGGAAGAAGATTTTTGCTGCTCTACAAACAATCTCAAACAATAGTTGATTGTTACCAATACTTTATTCTTTTACCTTTTAATATTTCCTCTTTCTCAGTATCTCCCCCCATGATACTGATTAACTAGTATACTAGTTGTCACTTTGATGTAGCAGTTTGCCTGATCTAAACTTTTGTTTGTATCTGAGAATTGTTCACTCATTATTGAGCTTGTGCAAATACTATGTCAAGTGTTTAGGACTATTAGTGTGCTCAGAATAACCTGAGAACAAGCATCTGTGGTTATGGGAGTTGTACTAGTTTAATAGTGCAATAGCAACTCCTGGATCTAACCTTGTGTGGATTTTTTGTTTTTTTTTTTTTTGTGTGTGTTTTTGTTTGTTTGCTTTTTACTAAGCAGGCAGTGGAAGAGGACATTCATGTTAGTTTACTTTAATTCGATTAATGTATACTTCAGTGCAGCAGAACTATATTTGCAGTCTTTGAATTGGCCGATGACCCTCATTCACCCGCTTTTGCAATGGGTCTGGAAAACTAAGCAATATTTGAAAAGGGATCCTATTTGGAGTTCTTAACAAGGGGCCATCTCCTCTAATTAAAGCAGCACTTTGTGATTGATAGCCACAATATAACATTATTTTGTAAGTGTGGTAAGGTTAATGAAAATGAAAATTTTCATTGGTAAGTATAGCTTCATATGGAATACTAGTAGGCAAGCTGTCATCCAAAACTTTGATTGTATTTTGTAGTTATAACTGCTTATCAAGAAACACTTTTTTTACCACAATTCACCTTAAAATATTTATTATAGGAAACAGAATATTCAACTTTGTCTTGGGAGACACAAAATTGATATATACGGTGGGTTTTAGATTTAAAACCAAATAGGAATACAATTAATTTCATTATCTTAAATAGGTCTATTTAGTTATGGATAAACATGGAAAAGCATATGTTCAGAAGCTCCGTCTTAAGAGGAAGTGCTTTATGAAGAGGAACTCACTGGCTAATTTTAAATTGCTGTGAAAAAGGTTTCTGTTCTGTCTTCTACCACAAAATGATGACTGCAGCCTAAAAACCTTGTTTCTGAGAGATTGAAAAATTGGGCACAAAGGGTTAGGTCAGTGTGTCTTGTATCCATGATTCTAGGCCTAATAGGCTAGCCAAAGATGCTTGTTCTTATCTCTGGCCTTTCTTTCCATTCCAGGCTTAATAGTTGTCTGGGGGGGGGGTTCTGCTTTCCTGACTTTGCATCAATTCTAACAGTTTATTCTAAAACTGTTAGTACTTCCCCAAAATCGCCTTTCCTCTTCCACTGTTAATTTGGACATAGTTTTTCTGCACTTGTGTGGTATGTCATAGCTATACTTTTGTCCTAAGTCTTTGTAGACACTTTCATGTAGTGCACACTCTCATTTTGAATGTACATCTATTCAATTTCAACGTTTTAAGATTTTTCTGCAATGCTTGCATATGCAATAAATCAAATACCATTTAATGGTAAAATAGACCGGTAGATCCCAAAGTGGGTCTTTGTCTTGCTTTTTTTCCTTCTTTGTCTTCTAGTTTGGACGGTGGGTCTGCTTAATTAATTTCCACATCAACTATTTAAGATGTATTTTTGGTCACCAAATTTGCAGAATTTGTTTGAAGTACAGAATGTAAAGTTGGATATCTTGAAAGGCAGTTTGCAGTTCCCATCTCAACTGACTTGCCGAAGTCCATTTCTCAAACCTCAGCTCTGATTATCCACAATTTCTCTGCAGACATTGGACAAATGCCTGTTTGGGGTGGCCTTCCCTGCTCTTAGTTGAACAGTCATTGCTAAATTTTAAGGAAATTTTGTCCTTCTCCAGCTTTTGTAGCCTCTTTTTTAATTTTTTCTTTACCTGAAACAAAATTGTGAGTTCACTCAATTTCTGTTCAGTTCTCACAAAAGAAATAATTTTCTGAAATTTGTATTAAGTATTAAATGCTAGTTTTTAATGTGCATGAATTATTGATTGTTTCTTAAAGTCCATGTTTTTCCTTCTCAGATTTTCTCCAGGTTTGGATCTGTCTTGAAGATTATCATCTTCACTAAGAACAATCAATTCCAAGCTTTGCTCCAGTATGCTGATCCAGGGAATGCATTTCATGCCAAAATGGTAAGTGCATCTTCTTGATACACCCCAGGATGCCATTGGCCTTCTTGGCCACAAGGGCACATTGCTGCTTTCAAACTAAATGGTATATTTAGTATATTGGTATTCAGCTTGATTTATTTATATTTTTTTCTGTTTTGTTGGTTCTCTGCCTCCCCACCCCACCCCCGCAACTACAGATAGCTTGATCATTGACTTTATAACTTCCCATCATTCTAACATTCTTGTCGTACATGAATAATTTTGACATCCCTCGTTACTTAAGAGGACAGTACTCTATAATCAACCGCGAACATAAATGTATAGCGCGCACACCCCAAGACGTGCTTGAGTCTACCAAATCAAAAAATCAGAGCTGTCAATAGCCATGAGTGATGGTAACTATAGTTGACAAAAAAGTCACAGAATCACAGAATGATAGGGGTTGGAAGGGACCTCTGGAGATCATCTAGTCCAACCCCCCTGCCAGAGCAGGGTCACCCAGAGCAGGTTGCACAGGAACGTGTCCAGGCGGGTTTTGAATGTCTCCAGAGACAGAGACTCCACCACCGTTCTGGGCAGCCTGTGCCAGGAGTCTGCCACCCTCAAAGGAAAGAAGTTCCTCCTCATGTTTAGCTGGAACTTCCGATGCTCAAGTTTGTGCCCATTACCTCTTGTCCTGTCACTGGGCACCACTGAAAAGAGCCTGGCCCCATCCTCCTGACACCCACCCTTTAAGTATTTATAAGCATTGATAAGATCCCCCCTCAGTCGTTTTTTTTTTCCAGACTGAAAAGACCCAAATCCTTCAGCCTTTCTTCATAAGAGTGATGTTCCAATCCCCTAATCATCTTGGTAGCCCTCTGCTGTACCCTCTCCAGCTGTTCCCTGTCTTTGAACCGGGGAGCCCAGAACTGGACACAGTACTCCAGATGCGGCCTCACCAAGGCAGAGTAGAGGGGGAGGATGACCTCCCTCAACCTGCTGGCCACACTCTTCTTGATGCACCCCAGGATGCCATTGGCCTTCTTGGCCACAAGGGCACATTGCTGCCTTTCAAACTAAATGTTATATTCAGTGAGGTTCAATACTAGGAGTGGTGTAGTTAAATACCCAGAGATTAGATGAATGTTATATATTTTACTTGCTTGAATTTCAGTGAGAAATTTACAGTAACCAATGTTTTCACCTTAAACTTCTTAATTTCAGGTGAGCTGTACCCTGATTTTTAAAATGCACGTTCTCAGTAATGAAGAGATTACTCACCAATTACATTCACATGCATAACAGAACTTGACTTAGAGAAGATTGATTTAATTTATTGACAATTAAAAATAGAGTAAAATAGTAAGGAACAAAAACAATAGTAAAAACACCTTCCCTGCACCCTTATTCCTTCTTCTCGGGCTCAGCTTCAGTCCCAACCCTTCTACCTCCTCCCACTGAGTGGCGCAGGGGGATGGGGAACGCGGGTTGTGGTCAGTCCATAACACTTTGTCTCTGCGGCTCCTTTCTCCTCACACTGTTCTCCTGCTCCAGCATGGGTCCTTCACTGGGGATGCAGTCCTTCACAAACTGCTCCAACATAGGTCCTTCCTACGGGCTGCAGTGTGGATATCTGCTCCACTGTGGAGCTCTGTGGGCTGCAGGGGGACAACCTGCATCACCATGATCTTCTCCAGGGGAATATATACTCTGGCACCTGCACTGCCTCCTCCTCTCCCTCCTTCTCTGACCTTGGTATCTGCAGGGTTGTTTTTCTCACATTTTTCTCACTCCTCTCTCTCCTAGCTGTTGCACAGTGTTCTCTGCCCTTTCTTAAACATGTTATCACAGAGGTGCCACCAGTGTTCTGACTCTCTCCGCTTTGGGCAATGGCAGATCTCTTTTGGAGCCTGTTGGAACTCACTCTGTCCAGCACAGGGCAGCCCCATATCTCTTCCCAGAGGGCTAGCAGCCTTCCCAGTACCAAAACCTTCCCACGTAAACCAAATACATTTTTTTTCCAAAACAACTTTTAGAATTAGTTTCCTTATAGCTAAATATTTTATTTTCTAGAAAATGCTGTTAATTTCCTCAGTAGGGAGTAGTTTGATAATGAAATTCATAGAGTCATAGAATCTTCGTGGTTGGAAAGGACCTTTGAGATCATTGAGTCCAACCATACACACACAAAAAAAAACCAAAACCAAAAAAAAACCCCAAACCCTAAAATCCCTGTCACTAGAGCATGCCGTGAAGTGCCAAATCTACACGTTTCTTAAATACCTCTAGGGATGGGGACTCAGCCACCTCCCTGGGCAGGCTGTTCCAGTGCTTGACCACTCTTTCAGTAAAGGAATTCTTCCTAAGATCTGATCTAAACCCCCCCTGCCGCAACTTCAGACTATTTCCTCTGGTCCTGTCATTATTCACCTGGGAGAAGAGGCCAACACCCACCTCTCCACAACCTCCTTTCAGGTAGTTGTAGAGGGCAATGAGGTCTCCCCTCAGCCTCCTCTTCTCCAAACTAAACATGCCCAGTTCCCTCAGCCTCTCCTCATATGGCTTGGTCTCCAGACCCCTCACCAGCTTGGTAGCTCTCCTCTGGACCCGCTGCAGCACTTCAGTGTCACTCCTGTACAGAGGGGCCCAGAACTGGACACAGTACTTGAGGTGAAGCCTCACCAGTGCCGAGTACAGCGGCACGATCACTTTCCTGCTCCTGCTGGCCACGCTATTCTTGATACAAGCCAGAATGCTGTTGGCCTTCTTGGCCACCTGGGCACACTGCTGGCTCATGTTAAGCTG
>VWZL01005991.1:159279-178039 GCA_013396915.1 Stercorarius parasiticus | reverse complement strand
TTGGTTAAGCAGGACCTCCCTTTCCTAAACCCATGCTGACTGGCCCTGATCCCTTGGCTGCCCTGCACTTGCCATGAGAGCTCACTCAAGGTGATCCTCTCCATGATCTTTCCTGGTACTGAGGTCAGGCTGACAGGCCTGTGGTTCCCCGGATCCTCCTTCCAACCCTTCTTGTAGATGGGCGTCACATTAGCCACCCTGCAGTCATCTGGTACCTCCCCTGTTGACCAAGATTGTTGATAAATGATGGAGAGAGGCTTGCTGAGCTCTCCCGCCAGCTCCCTGAGTACTCTTGGGTGAATTCCATCCGGCCCCATAGACTTATGTGCGTCTAGGTGCAGAAGCAGATCATTGGCTGCTTCCTCCTGGATTATGGGTGGGTTGCTCTGCTCTCCATCCTTATCTTCCAGCTCCGGAGGCTGAACACCCTGGGGATAGCTGGTCAGACTATTGAAGACGGAGGCTTCATAAATTGATAGCTGAGACCTCACAGATTTTTGCAGAAGGGACAGCAGAGTTAAAAATCATCAATTACACTTGAACTGTGAAGTAAAAAATAGAGATGGAAAATAAAATACTTCACTTACCTGAGACACTTTCTGTTTCTCTTTAACCTATGTGGTCATCTCAGTATTAGTAAATAAATAAAATCAATTTAAATTTCACATAGAAGGTATATAGAAGAATAGATTCTGCTAAGTATTAAGTGGTATTTAGGGTTTATTTTTTTTTAAAATTACTGAAAGACTAGAGTGAATGGAACTTCTACCCTACTTTATTATTGAAGTTGACTTTATTCTCAGCCTCAAAATTAAAGGCATAGAATATTTTATGTATTGCTACTTGCACTTTAGTCCAGTAACTAAATTCACTATGTGTTTTAGAGATGAACTATATACTGGAAATCAGTAAAGGTACTTGGGATTACAGCCTGTTTGTTAGCAACAGCATCTTTTCTTGAAGAACAATATTAATAATAAATTATACCTTATTAAATATTTCACAGAAATTATAGTCTAGATTATATTAAATAATTATAAGAAACCAGTATCTTTTGAGTGGGTTTTTCCCCCTTCATCTATCGTGATTCTTTTATGACTGGTACAGGCAGAAAATACTACTTCAGTGGTCTTTCTGAGCATAGCTGCTCTTGAAAAGATGGATTTCGTAGAATCGTTTATGTTGGAAAAGACCTTTAAGATCATTGAGTCCAACTGTAAACCTAACATTGCCAAGTCCACCACTAAACTGTGTCCCTAAATGTCACATCTACACCTCTTTTAAATACCTCCAGGGATGGCGGCTGAACCGCTTCCCTGGACAGCCCAGTGGAATGTTTGACAACACTTTTGGTGAAGAAATTTTTCCTAGTACCCATCTAAACCTCCCCTGGCACAACTTGAGGACTCCTGTCCTATCACTTGTTACTTGGGAAAAGAGACCGACAACCCCCTTCCTACAGCCTCCTTTCAGGTAGTTGCAGAGAGCGATAAGGTCTCCCCTCAGCCTCCTTTTCTCCAGGCTAAAGAATCCCAGCTCCCTCAGCTGCTCCTCATAAAACTTGTTCTCCCTTCACTGTAAGGGGCAGTGCCTTACAGTAAAAATCTCCAAATTAGTATCACTACTAGCATCTGATATTGTGTGTTGAGTGGAAGACAGCTAAGAGTAGAAGCACAGCTAGCAAGACAAATCATGTTTAAAGCTATGTTTTGTCCATTGGCAAAAGGTCACATAATACTTACTGATTTGTGGACTACGCTAGTACTCTACATGGGATGTTTAGATAAGGATAGTGGCAGTATAATTGTCTGCTTGGTGTTTAAAAGCAACGCTTTAAAAACAGAAGATGAATTTCTGTTTGGATACAATTGGGAGGTGAAAATAAAATAAATTTAGAGTGGTGGCTGCCATTATGTGTTTTGTTTTGTTTCGGAAAATGTAATTATTTTTCTTCAGGCTCTGGATGGCCAAAATATCTACTCTACATGCTGCACTCTACGTGTTGATTTCTCCAGGTTAAATAGCCTAAAGGTAAAGTACAACAATGACAAAAGTAGAGATTTCACTCGCTTTGACCTTCCTTCTGGTACTGGCCAATCATTCTTGGAACCATCCATGCCTCCTGCCTATGGTAAGAAACCTTGACTCCTAGTGATAAATATACAAAAAGATCATCGTACTTTTTATGCTGCATTTATGCTCTGGCTTCATATCAGGTTCACAGAAATGTTTCTGTACATTTCTGTTTGTTAGATCCAGTAAAGTTTGTATGGAAAGCAGAAAGTCCTAGTCAAGATAAATGAATATCTGAAACTGTAACATGAGGAATACTTTTGGGCAAATTCAAAGTGTTGTCAAAAAGCTACATTTGTAAAATGCTGTGAAATTATATCATTGGTACAGGTAGTATAATAAATGTTGCATATCAGAACAGTTGATGGCAGTCATCCAAAATTGACACCGGCTGCCTAAAGCTGCTTGAATATAAGCATTTTAAGGGTGTTAGCTCATATTTGTTATTTTAGAATACCTGCCTGCTGTAACAAACAAAACCATACTAAACTTAGAAATGCTACACTTACTTATGTATGTTGAGAAGTCACCTTCTAAAAATATAAAATTTTAGAAGTTTTCTTGAATTTTAGAAGTCAGTTCCAGGGCATAGAGGATACAGTGTCTATTTGAAGCCACACCGGAGAAGCCTTTTTGGCATAAATAGCTCAGGCATGCTCATTTAATCAACTTTGGTAATACTGCGAATCACCAAACAGATTAATCTGAAGACCCTGCAGAAGTGCTCACAATATAATTTGAGTGATTTTTCGCTATTTTTCTTTCTCTCTTATGACAGCCATTAGCAATAATATACAGCAAAGAACTCTCTCAGCTGTTGAATAGGTACCTAAGTACCGTCCAATTGGTTAGAACAGTAGCAAGGGCTGGGAAGAATTGTCTTTTTACCTTTAGTTTTCTGTGATAGCTAAGGCAGATACTGGGTTTGCTTTGGTTTTTTGGACAGTTAGTTTTGGTGACTTAGATTAGAGTAAGAAAATGAGTTGAACTCACCACTTTCTTGATTGATTTTGCTGGTCCCGTTAAAGCAGGTAGTACACTTACATAGTGTACAGCCATCTTTATAACTTTTTTGAGGATTTGCTATACGGCATCATGGAAGTGTGCTGTTATAAATCTGATAAGTTCTGATTAATTGTACTTACACAATTTGAAATGTCAATGAAAGGGGAAAGTACAATTAGAGTAGATTAAGGACAAACTTGCTTTTAGGGCAGAGATAACATTGTACACATGCTTTTGAAGGATAACACATGAATGCTTCTCCATTTCCTTCCCCCTCACTCTTCCAAGCATAGCTTTGCTAGCAATCTTGTTTTCAGTTTGAACAACTGCTGTAAAAGTAAGAACGGCAGGGTGCTGGTGTAAAGAAGAGTCTAGTATCTGTATCGAAATTTGTAGTGCAGTCACAGTGAAGCAGCTGCACAGGTATTTTTCTTTTTAAAAAAAATAGCTGTAGACTGGGTGAAGCATGCTTCTAGCCTTTCTGTCAGTGGTAACATCATGCGTTGCCATAGGATAGTCCTCAGATGTATGGCATGAGGAAAAGAAGTTGGGAGTCATGTCAGCACTTACACTTCCTATGTTATTACTAATGGACGTAGTTTTGATAGAGAATTATAACATAAAGCACGTAACTACCAGAATAATACATCCATTTTTTCAGTAGGCTTGAAATTATCTTAGTAGCGAAACTGAGCTGCTCTTGAAACTTGTTGGTTTTTTTCTCTTTTTTTTTTCTTTTCTTTTATTTTTGGTGGTAAAGATACTGCACTATAAAGAAGCAGATTTTGTGAATGTTTTGCATTTACAGAGTTCCCACACCCAGCATAAGCAGATACATGAATTAGCTTGCTTTGAAAGCTAGTGGCTAGCCAAGGCATGAAGCAAATGATTTTACACATAAAAAAATGCAACAAAGACTTCCAGATCTTTCTGCATTAGCTCCATTTGACAATTTTTACATGCCTGATTTTGGTATCAGTGTGCAGCATGCAGGTCTTACCTTGCAGAATAAAAGCGCTTTATCTATTTCTTCATTAATGTTTCCATTATCATTCTGGGATTGTGAATAAGTGATTAATACCTGTATTGCCAGAACTTGTCAGTATAATGCATCAGTGCATGCATTTCAAGAAGACAATGACTTGCTTTGGTGTGATAAATGTATTCGGTTGTTTATACGAAAGACCCTTTGTTGCTACAGATAAGAGGAGGTATAATGTGATGCAATATTCATGAATACTTGATCTGTGGTGTCTGTTTCATTTGTTGTTTCTGTAATTCATAACAGATACTTATGGTATCACCCCTGTCAATAACCATCTGTTATTGAATGTAGCTATTTTAGTCAATGGTGGAGGTTTGAGTAGTAGGAGAGACATATTGCCAGGCTTGCAGGATGTATTTGCTGGTTATATGTGCCCCGTTTAAAAAAAATATAGTGTGCTAACATATGGAAGAATCCACAGCTCAAGCTTGTGTCTAACTGCCTCTTAGAACACAAGTTTGTGTGCTGCCCCAGGTAGTGCTTAACTCCACGTGCTAATGTGAAAATCACTGAGCTGTCTTCAAGGCTGGTACTCACCATATGTTGATACTCCAAATCTGTTTAATGCTTGTGATTGCCAGGAGAACCATAAAAACCACTGGTTATTTATGACGTAATACAAGCCGAAAAAGTACCTCTCCTTAAAAAAGCAAAATACATATAGAATGGTTCGGGATAGAAGGGACCTTAAAGATCATCTAGTTCTAACCCCCTGCCATGGGCAGGGACACCACCCAATAGACCAGATTGCTCAAAGCCCCATCCAGCCTGGCCTTGAACACCTCCAGGGACAGGGCATCCACAACCTCCCTGGGAAAACTTCCCTTTTCCAGTGCCTCACCACCCTCACAGTCAAGAATTTCTTTCTAATATCTAATCTAAATGTACCCTCTTTCATTTTAAAACCGTTATCCCTCGTCCTGTCGCTACACTACCTGATAAAGAGTCCCTCCCCAGCTTTCCTATAGGCCCCCTTTAGGTACTGGAAAGTTGCTATAACGTCTCCCCGGAGCCTTCTCTTCTCCAGGCTGAACAATCCCAACTCTCTCAGCCTGTCCTTATAGCATAGGTGCTCCAGCCCTATGATCATCTTTGTGGCCCTCCTCTGGACCCGCTCCAACAGGTCCATGTTCTTCTTGTGCTGGGGACTTCAAAGCTGGACACAGTACTCCAGGGAGGTCTCAGGAGAGCGGAGTAGAGGGGCAGAATCACCTCCCTCACCTTGCTGGCCATGCTTCTTTTGATGCAGCCCAGGATACGATTGGCTTTCTGGGCTGCAAGCATGCATTGCTGGCTCATGTCCAGCTTCTCATCCACCAGCACTCCCAAGTCCTCCTCAGGGCTACTCTCAATCCGTTCTCCATCCAGCCTGTATTTGTGTTTGGGATTGCCCTGACCCAGGTGCAGGACCTCACACTTGGCCTGGGTTGAACTTCATGAGGTTCACATGGGTCCACGTCTCAAGCCTGTCCAGGTCCCTCTGTATGCATCTCAATAGCTAGTAACTAAATGCGGAACCTCGGCTTCATTATAGTTGTTTGTATTATTTAGCCCATACAGCTTTTAGAAATATCTAGGAAATAGTTGCATCTCATCATTGCAAAATGTCTTTGAGTGTACTGACTTGCAGAATTTCTAGAATCTATTCTAAAAACTGTTGAACGTTGCACCACAGGTGTCTTAACTTCAATGGATACTAATCTATGCTGTGCTTTCCTATTCAAACTTGTCTAAATGACGATTTACCCTGACTTTGTTTTAGAGAGGGACTTAAGGCTGATCAGAATATTTGCCTTCAGAAGTGGATGAAAATTATCTTTGTAAAACATAGAATCTTGGATTTTGAGATTTTTTAACCCAAGCGTTTTATAAAACATGTCATCACAGACCAAAGTCAGAATAGCAACACTGGAAGCTGATTCTCATTACTGAAGTCTCTTCCGTTTTCTAAAATTTTAAAATCTGTTTTAATTAGATGTATCTGCTCTCTCTAGGCACCCAAAATATCATCGTCCCATCATATTCAGGGTCTGTTGGGTTTGTCCCAGCTGTGGGCTTTTCTCAAGCTGCTGGTAAGTTTCTATTTTCTAAAAAGGTGGTATTTGCATTTGGGACTAGTGGTCTATCTGAATGCACCTGCATTCAGAGCAAATTGTTTTAAAATATATATAATAGTTAGAACATAATGTTTGTTTGAGTCATTCTGATTCTCTTTCTCATATTGTTCAGTAAAATTACTTTCTGTGATAAAAAACATATGCTGATGTAGCTTATTGTTTAATAAGTGAAGAAATTAAATGCTGTGATAAAGATTACCTGCACGAGAAGAAACTAAGCATCTGTTTTTCCAACAATCATAAGACATCAGTGACGACATTCAAAGCTAACGCAGGAGGTCTCCCCTTTTCTGGCTATAAAATTAGAAAGAAATAGTCTTTTAGACTCAGTGATCTTTTCCTTTCTAGCACAGGATAAATTTTTGGGCTAAATTTTTTTCTTCTTTCTTGGGCTGCAATTTATGTTCCCTTTTGTTTGGGTCTGTTGGCATAGCTGAATATATCTTTATCTCTGGAGGGGAGGTGTTTCCTACTTTATTGGTCAGGTACTAGAAATAACTAAATTCCTTAAAAGTGTTTTTTAATTGAATATTGATGTTTTTGCCAAACATAGCCTGCTTTTGTTTTCTAAAATGTCTTTTCCATTTTGAGATGTCAAGTGATCCTATTAATGCCTTTCCACTTCTTTCAGTTCCAGTTGTTCCTGGAGCACTTTCTTCTCCGGCAGTCACCACATCGGCACCACCTGGACACATGACTGTTCCTGGTGCTACTGGGGTTCGAGGAAACTCTGTTTTACTAGTCAGCAACCTCAACCCTGAAGTAAGTTTGATTGGTGGAACTGATGCAAGTATGAACTTGTGCCAACTGACAGAATTCTTCTTGCAAGTTGACAGTCGCTGAAGGAGTAAAAGAGGAAATCTCTACGCTGATAATATAAAAAAACAGGACATCTCTGTTCTTCTTTGAGATAGTTTGCAATACTGATGAGGTTTAAAAATTCCAGTCAGCAGTGAAAAGCTTCCCACACAATTTACTTTAGGAAACTTAAGTTAGCAGTGTAGCTAGTAATTAGAGAAAAGCCTATGGTCAGACATGAGAAATGTTTGAAGAGGTAAACAACATATATTATGACTAAACTTACTGGTATCTCTGTTAATATGACTCCTCTGCATGCTATTTTATCATTAGAGAAGACAAAGAATTCTTCATTTGTTACAAAACATGAGGAGTTAGTGAAACAAGAGGGAAGAGAAAAGGAGATAAAGGCATGCCAAATCAAGTACCTTTCAAAACACTCATAGGATCTTTCTAGTTTTGCAACTTTTCCCACGTTGGAGTAGCAAAACACAGGTGCACTTTGCTATTGACATCCCTGTAAATCCATTTTTAAAAGTTAATAAATACATGTGTTCGCTTTACATAGTACCACACAGATTTTTTTTTTCTTTTTTTCATAATTTGGCAGTAAAATTGCTAAGGACAACTTGGATAGTTACTTTTATAGTGGAAATTACATAGAGTGTTGTATAAGCTTACTCCTGTTACTCAAATATTACACATTGATCTGTGCTTAATTTAAAGCAATGTACCTATCTTTAGAAAATAAAAATCAAGTTTTACCAAGACCATGACACTCAAAACACAATTCTACTTGACTGTTGACAAGCAGTTCTGTTACAGCAATGTAAAATTCTTCTTTTACACACTCATTAGATTCAGTTAACCGTAAAACTGATAAAATTAGGAGTTACTGGCAAAATGGAAGTTATCATCATATTATTGAGGCTTAAAAATCTGTTGACCAGTTGCTTTGATCTTTAAGTAATTGCTGTGTTTCTGTTCTTTTACTAATAGCTGAATACCACAGTAAGTATCAAAAGAAACAGATGCAGATTAGGACTGTAAGACAAGTCACTTTTTCTTTGATTTGTTAATATATCTTATCAGTTAATTTCTGATGATTGCTGTGGATGTGCTTTCCGCAGCTGATTATTAAAGATGATTCTCTCGAGTCTTAAAAGAGTGTGGTTTTTAAGAATAAGCATGTGAAGCATAGATCAAAGCTATTTTTAGGACATTGCTGCTTTACTTAATACTAATATCTAAGAAGTTGTCATGTGCTGCATTGCATAATACAACATAAATGCATTAAATAATGCTCAACTTCTTAAAAGGTAAAAAATAAGAATGCACAACAACATTAATTGTTGGAAATATAAATTGTTGTAAATACATTTCTTGGCAACTGTGTAACACTTGTTCTTCAGTAGTGGTTTTCTGAGCCTTGTCCCTTCTTTTTCTGTGTATAGAAAATGTGTTTGATCTTATTTCAATTTATATTTCTCCCCTGTTACAGGGTTTCAGTGTGCATTTGAACATTCTCTCATGACTTTTTACATTAGCTTTCTTAGTAGAAATATTGCAGTCTCATTTGGTTAAGAAGTTTATTTAAATAAACTCTATGCTGAATTAGAATATTTGGGCCAGAAGGATAAACTCTAGAAGCATTTAAATTTTACATTGGTAGTAGTTGTTCCTTATTACTAAATGCTGATGATAAAATGGTATGGGCTTACACTTAGGCTGCAGTATCTTCTGTTTTTAAATAATTTAGTTTGGTACACATTTCAAATGTTGTGAGTTTAGAGGTAATAGGGCCAGAGAGTGTGGGTAGTGCTTCTGATACCCAGGTATTTTTAATACTCATTACTAGCAAAACCTTTGCCTCAGTTGAATAAAATTTGGCTGCAAATTATCATCTTTGGTGCTCGAGGAGCTTGGTACACAAGGATTTAATTTAAAATCACTGAAGAAAATTATTTCTTTCAATATTTAGCTTTCTGTTGACAGATTCTAATAGAACACAATTTAAATGCCACTTTCTATATACTTCATATATAAACAGTTAAATGGTATGTGTATCACTTTAGTGTGTCATGGTCACATACAGAGACGGGGACAGAACTGAAGACAAAAACACATTTTGAAGCAACTGGTTTTAGTTTTGTAGGTATAGTCTGCTCTTTAGAAAATATAAAGGGGTTCTTGAATGCTCTTTCCTGTTTCTGGTTTAGCAAATGTCTTTCATTTTTCAGGGAATGAACTGCTAGCTTGGAAAGAATAAGTTCAAATAATTAATCCACTTTAAAATATTAATAACTTCTGCAGCATGACAGACTGAGTCTTGCGTGATGAAAATGCATGAGCTGAAGTGTTAGCTTGTTTAAATATTTTATATGTGCATAGAAAATATATATTAACAAGAATGCTATACACTGTAGTTATTGCAGGGAATGGCTTTTGGAGGGACATGTTTATGTATTAGTGTGCAGTACCTCTTCCATTCTTTTTGTTCACCACACACTTATGGAACAGATTTCTTTATTTGCATGGCTTTAAAAATAATATACTCATTTTATCATTTAAACAGGCCATCACACCAGATGGACTTTTCATCCTATTTGGTAAGATATGTCAAATATACCTTGAGAAACTGCAGGGCTAGTATTTTTTTTAATTTATCTGGCACATGCTGGTTAATGCAAGCTCCATTCTTCTGTCCTTGTCCAGAAAACACACAAGAGTATGTGCTGGGTTTAAAATTACAATAATTTGAATCAATAGTTGTAGATCACAGGTACCAAAAAGTCAAAATGTTCACAGTGTCAGAAGAATTTCAGTATGTTGTCCAATTTGTTTACTTCAAAGAATGGGAAAGCAAAGTAAGATGAAAAAACAAAGATTGTTTCAGAGGAAATGGAGTACAGAACTGGCACATACGCTAGTTGCAGAGGACAATGATTGTTGGCATACTAATGTTTTAGTATGCTTCTGTTAAGAGGACTTCAACACTGTTGGACTGTTCAACAGCTGAACGTAAACATGTAGTTTTATGACTAAGATCCTGGGTTTTTTCCCCCATTTCTGAGCCTCAAAAAATAATACACAAACTTTAAAGCTCTCCTTCATACTAATACTCTAACCAAACTGTTTAATGCAGTGATTATTCTTTGTAACACTAATGTTAGTCAAAAGAATCAGACTTGCCTTTGTGCTATTTGTAGTAATGCTCTGGACAAATTCCCATTCTGTATTTTCACAGGTGTGTATGGTGATGTGCATCGTGTGAAGATCTTGTTTAAGAAAAAAGAAAATGCTTTGGTTCAGATGGCAGATGCAAACCAGGCTCAATTAGGTACTGATTTTTAAGCCACAGTTATGCTTCTAACTAGCACGAGTGTGATATAGATGAGGAATTTGCCATCTGTCAGTGACAGGCATAAACAAATTAAATCCATTATTGTGATGCTTTACCACATACAAACTTTTCCTTGTGTATCTTACTAATGATCTGTTTGCTTTCATGTAAAAAAATACTTTCCTGTAGTGGTTTGAAAAAAAAAAAAAATCCTGTGAATCTCTATCTAGTAAATAGTAGAACTAAAACATCATACAGTTTTCCTGTAGTTTATCCTATATCTAGGTATTTAAGAATAATCAACTGCTCTTTATTGAAATGCTGCTTTGCATTTTTGTTGCATTTAGACTGAAGGTTATACTACATCCTTATACATGTTTTAAATATAATGTTATGACATAGCCCACCTAATAGACACGGAAGTTGCAGTTTAAATTTAGAATGTGAAATCTGACACTAAATAGAAGGCAATATTAGTATTCAAAGAATCCTTGTTTTTCTTCCCCTCCTTCCATTCCTGTTCAAATTGTATTTCCACTGGTTAGCTATCAACTACTTGAATGGACAGAAGCTTTACGGAAGGGTCCTTCGTACTACTTTTTCAAAACATCAGACAGTTCAGCTTCCTCGTGAGGGGCAAGACGGCCAAGAACTGACAAAGGACTACAGCAATAGCCCTTTACATCGCTTTAAGAGGCCTGGCTCTAAGAGCTACCAAAATATCTTTCCCCCATGTGACACGCTGCATCTTGCCAACATCCCGTGAGTATCTACATGTGTGATCTTCTTGGAAAGATTTTTTTGGTTTTTTTTTTGTAACTTAAGTTTTTTTAGGTTTGTTTTTTTTTTTTTTTAACTTAAGTTGCAAAGCCTGACATAAGCTTTAAATTTCCATGGCCTTTTATGGTTTCCTGAGAATTTGTCTCATTCTGCTGTGTAATTAACAATAAGTGAAGCCTTTAACTGTCACTTTTTTATTGTTAGCAAAGAGGATAACTGAATGGTCGTCTTTATGAATTTTAATACAGTTTACATTTTCTTGAGAATATGCTTTTGTTTTTCACATATTAAGCCCTGTGTTATAAACTTCTGCGAAGACTAAAGACATGGTTTTTTATATAATGTACTGGAGTTACATTACATCAAATTCATCGTTGGCATTGTTATTTAATGTAGATGCAGTTTTTAATCATTCTAAAGAATAGTCATTTAATCATTCTAAAGAATAGAATAGTTTTTAAAGAATAGTTTCTACAGTATTCAGACCTCTTAGAGGGGAAGCTGTTTTTTTAAAAAAAAAAAAGTATTAAGAAGTATGTTCTTTAAAACTGAAACAACCTTTTTTCCTGTCTAGAATATTGTCTGCAATGTGTGGAGTGACAACCAAACATAAGTTTTACAAACTTCTTTGGGGCGGCAGTTGTGCAGGGAGGGAAAAGGGAAAACGATGGAATTTTGTCCAAATAAAGTAAAAAAAAAACGAAAAAGACACTTAGAAAATGTCTCTTTGAGTAAAACAGAACACTTTCAAAACTGAAAATATGTGAAGCACACTCACAGTAATTACAAGATGAAAAGTATTTCTAAAGGCACCAGTTAAGATCTTAAGTGATTTTTTTTTCTCTTTTTTTTTTTTTAAATCTGAATTTAACTGAGGGGGGGAATGGCGGAGGATGAAGAGGGGTAGAGTGTATCTGAAATATTTTTGTAGCACAGTGTGGTGCTAAATCTTAGTGTCAAAGCCAAGATGTTTGGGATAAAGTGTTGACACGGCTTGAGTTGGTGGAGATAGTTTTGGCTGTTCAAATTTAGTTTAGAAGCCAGAATTGAGATTTTTGTCCTATTGCAGAACTCTGTGTTCTTTTACAAGTTGAGAGGGATTTGGTTTGGTTCTGTTTGTTTGGTCTTTTTTCAAATAGGCCTTCTGTTACTGTTGATTATCTGAAGAACCTTTTTGCAAGTGCAGGATCTACTGTGAAAGCCTTCAGATTCTTACCGTAAGTTCTCTTGTACAAGTGCTGAGCAAGCTTTCATCCTGGAATATGGCTAATTGCTTTTCTGGGCAATTCCACCTGTGTATAACTATAGGCAAAATTCCATACACATATATCTATAGGCAAAAGCTGTATAGGATGACAATTTTTATGATAATTCTAATTTTTAAATTTTAAATGGAATACTATGTTAGCAAAATTAAATGAAAAATATTCAGCCTTCTGACAAATTCCACATATGTTCATACTCGCTTGAAAGAAATACAAGCTGTGTATATGTAAAATATCAGGTAAAAGATGACAATGAATATGCTGTAACATCCAGTAAGGATGCTTGTCAGCATTATTTTAGCATGATCATTACTGCTAGAATAATCCCATAGATACGGACAATGTTTCTTAGAGGTCTTCAAGCCTGATTTTGACCCTGTTTTTTGAAGTGCAGTGTAATGGAAGAATGCCATGGCAGTAGGCCATTGATCTGCAAAATTTGTATAGTGTTGTTAATTCCTCATTTTAGCAGATACAGAAATAGTTCTGATTCTTTCACTGTGCAGGAGTTTAGTGTGTGTGATGTGGCTGAAGAAAACCTTGTGTCATTTTCTATGTTGGCTAGTGCAATGAAAATTTGGTTAGGATTAATAATGTGTTTTATTGTACTTCAGGAAAGATTCCAAAATGGCTCTTATCCAGCTGGGCTGTGTGGAAGAAGCACTTCATGCTCTCATTGAGCTTCACAATTATGACCTTGGAGACAATCATCACCTCCGTGTTTCCTTCTCAAGATGTTCAATGTGACTTTTCTGTGAATTTTCCTTTTCAGGCTGCATCACAGTCTTAGTAAAATCTTCAAAGAGAGGCTGAAACAGCTGCGACCAGCTGTGTCTCTTAAGAGAAAAAGCTCATTGATATCCAAAGAATTAAGTGATGATATTTTCTGATTTTAGCTGCCAGTCTGTGATCAAAGTTTAATATTCATCCATAGAAAGATTATTCTGTAAAATTGCCTTAGCAACAATATTTGTTATGAAATTTCCTCCTTAACACTATATTTTGAGAACATCCTTTTAGCTCTTGTTCAAAATCAACCTTACAAAACATTTTGGAGTGCTTTTACAATATACCAAACAGAGTATTTCTAACAAAACGGTAATCTACTCTAGACAGATTAAGCATTAGTTTGAATGTGAAGTGCTTGGGTTTCCTGAAGAAAAGCAAGAGTTGACTGTGAGTGTCCTCTAAATAGTATTTATGTTACCAGGGTGTGTGGTGATACTTTCGCAAATCTTTACAAATAACTTTTTTTAAAAAAAAAAACATCTGTCCTGTTCGTATGGGTTAAATTATTAGACAAAAGGCAGTGCCTTCTCTCTGTTAAGTAAGAGATATTTTACATGGTATCAGACTTAGCTTCACTTAACCATGGAATGGAAGTTTGAAGTCTTATTTTTTACTATGAATTGATGTCGTATAATAGTACTTTGGAGAAGATAAGACAAGAAAATAGTCCTCATTTCAAAGAATTGTTTTAGATTTCTTTAAAGAATAAAATGTTTGCAATCTTATAGAAAAATATTTAGATCTGTGATGGTTTGACAAGTTTTTAAGAAGTTATTTTTGTTAAGGTCATCTTTGGGTGCAGAAAAATTGAACTTCAAGGGGTTTTTGTACCACTATAATATCTGTTACTTAAATTACTGTGTATTTACTTATTTTCTGATTATGTGCCTTACTATGTGCTTATGATACAATAGCTTAGAGTTTTATCTGAAGTATCTTGAAAAATATATTGTGGGGGTTGTGGTAATTGTCTCCTTGATACTTCAAAATATTTTTTTCATTAAGTAAAACTCTGAATTCTAGTCTCTTGTGGTTTGGTATAGAGACTGGATAGAGGTGGGAATGAAGTTTAACTCATTGCGTAATCATGTAGAGATTCTTTTAATTTACCTGGTTGCAGTTTTCTGGTTCCAGTACTGGAGTGAAAAAAATTCACACCCAGAAAAAAGCGCTAAATAAAACCTATATAGAAAGACTGAACAGCAAATTTACTCCAGTTTTTGGACTTCATCCAACTTGTCAAGAGACATTCACTGTATCAGAATATTCACTTCTTGGTTTCTGCATTTTTCTCTCAGTATTAAACTTCAAGTACTAAAAAGCTGTCACTCTTTCCTTTGTAAGTATGACAAATGGTTTGATACTGAATGTCCATTTCTCTTTGGACAATGAGCTGAGCTGCAGTTAGTTTTGGTGTTGAAAGTACATATGAACTTCAGTGACTTCTGATTGTATTTTAAAAAGTTAAATTTGATTTTAAGAGATTTTTCTTTATAGTGTTTACTTAACCACCTTTTAAGGAAGTTTTAAGTTAGCAGCAACAGAGAACTTGTGAAATCTCCATCTTGGAAACTTAACTGGACAATTCTCTGAGCAACTGCTTGAAGTTGGTCCTAATCTGAATGAGAGGTAGAATCAAGGCCACCAGATGTTCCTTTCCAACCTACATCATTGCAAGAATCTGTAGAATAATCCCACTGGAGATTTCACATGTTCTCTGTTCTTCTCACTGTTCCAATGTTTGACTGCCCTCATTGTGAATCTTTTTCCCTAATAGGTAATTAGGCTTAAAAGATACAGCATCCCACATCTGCCTTTTATCCTGTTAACTGTATAACTCCCAAGAAGATTCTGGCTCCATCTTCTCTCTACGTGGCCTTAAGTTGTTAAAGATAGGTTCATCATTTCTTTAGTATAAGTTCTTAATTTCTGTTTAAATCATTTGTGAAGTACATGGTAATGCGCATAGTGTAACCTGGAATTTGTATGCTAAAACACTAGTGGTTATAATGTGACTACAGGTACTGGAAATGGTTGAGCGTAAAGTTCTCTGCCTATATATATGTCAAGTCCACAAATCAGCTCTGGGTTACCTCTAGCTCCATTTTTTTGGTGGATGCACACTTGGTTCAAAGTGTAATAAGGCCTTTTTAGCAACCCAGGAGCAGTTTAGTGCCTTTTCAAATTACCTGTAATTTGTTGTATAATGGTAAAACTTTTGCTTCTTTGAATTTCTTCAAATGTCTTTGAACATCAGAACAAGTTTCTGAAACTTTGATTCATAATTTGACTTGGTTGCCTAGTCTGCCCGTCCTTTCAGTTGCACTTTTTTTGTGCACTGATAGATTGAGGCCCTTTATATGCCCAAGATATTCCGTATATATAATGAGTTTTGCCTGTATATGACATTTTCTGGTTACAGATGGCAGATCTGTGTTGGTATGCTGAGCAAACTATTTGCCTTTATTGATAATACTACCAGCGTGGTTTGTGTGACCAAATATCTTGTGCTTCTCTGATTCATCTCAGTGGGAAAGTGATGAGTTCTTTTTCTATAGGGGATATGGACCTACTACTTGTCATTGTATACTGTTAGCTCATTCTGCTGTTTTTCAAATGAGAGGTCAATTGCTTAACAAACAGCATTGTTTTGCCTTTGCCTTTTGCCCTGGTACGTTGTTAAGTAGGGCAGAACTAGCAGACTTAGTGTTGTTACTGTTGTGCTGAAAGGATACTGGTCAGATTGCACAGAATTTTTCCTTTAAATTAACTTTATCTTCTAACTGCCTTTTGAAGATTTCTTTGCTGTATAGAAGACTGTTTGCCTGCTCTGTTCAAAGCAAATCCTAACAGTTCAGAATTGTGAATTATTTCAAGAAAGAATGGAAAATTTCTGAGGTATTTAACTTCAGGGTTTTATTGTGGGGGGGATAGGGGACAGGGACAAAACTGGACCAAAGTTCATGTGCCTTCAGTAGTTTTACATATAGGTTTTTCGTATCTATTGCTGTCTTAAGTATAATAAATAGGTTTTTTTTTCCCCTGGAAATTTTGTATCTATATTGTTAAAAGTGAATGTTGTCCACTAATTATACAATAAGTGGATTACAGCTGTTTCAATACAGATTTAATTATCCCTCTGCTTTTACCATTGCAGTTTTTCTATTGTACTGCAATATGAAGGAATCCAAGCATAACCCACATATTTCCAACTTTGAATAGTAATAACAAGCTGTGCCTGGAGCGGTCCCAAAGAAATGAAATGCTGATGTAGTTGAAGGTCCTTGATAGATGAAGAAAGTTTTTACCTTAGCAGACTAACGTCATCACTGTAAGCAGTTTTCCAGTTCTTGGAAACTGTGCATTATTTATGAGTGGGAAGCTACCACTTTTGTACTTAGTTCATTTTAAGCACTTTCTAATTCTTTCTGAATATGTTATCCACTTTCTGCAAAAGTTCACCCTAGAACTGCATCAGCACAAGACAAAGGTTGCTAACCAAGCAGATTGTTGCATCGGAACATCACCTCACTCTCTGACCAAAGACTGACTGCTCCGGTTTTACTGAGACATTTTGTGGAAAACCTTTGTTTTCTTTCATGCTCCTTTCTGATGGGAAGACCCAGTGCAAAGTGGCCTTTACTTGAGACTACTATTGGTGGATGAAACACAGTGGAAAATGAGATCATAATGTGAACCAAATGGTGTGAGATAAGGCAAAGGGTTAATGGACTACTTTTAGTACTGTATTCAAGACACACAAAGCATGGCTAAGAATTGCTGTCTTTCCCTCATTTTACATGATCTGTTCATAAAAGTTCCCTTTCCGTTTATAAAAATGTTCATCTAACACAAGAATATACTGTAAATATTTGTAACATCGTGTTTCATGCTTTGGGTTTTTTTTAAACCTGGCACAAAGTGTTTTGGGGAACAAATTGAAGTGTAAAATGTTTTTATATAAAAAACCCACAAATGTCTTGTATATTTTAATAAGCAACAGCTTTCATTTGTAAAGCATCTGTGGTGTTTCATAAAAAGGATTCCATGTCTGTTGAGATGACTTAAAACTGAAAAGATGTAATATTAAAGAAACCTATTTTCTGACTGTGTAGTGCATAGTTAATTTGATTTTGTTTATGCTGCAATATATTCTGTTTCTTTTAGATTAGTGTATTTGCTGATTGTTACTATACCTAACTCTTTTGCTAACTCTAGTTGTTGTAGCATGCCTTTTAATAAATGTCATTACAGCTTTACTCTCTTAAATTTTCCAGTGTTCTTGTCTATTGCTTTGGGTTTTTTCTTGTCTTATAATTGTGCAGCTAATCCCTTATTTTCTGGTGGGTTTTTTTGCTTGGTTTTGTTTGTTTGTTTTTTTTTTCTTTTGCTTAGATGGCCATGTATGCTAAAGTGTTTTATATCAAAAGTATTTTAAGAGGACTAATGCACATCTTCAACAACAGTTGAAGTTCAGCAGCACCTAAACTTTTACCTGAACAGGGCAGAAATTTTCATTTTCAGTAGGATGGAAATCTATTTACAACAGTGAGCCAATACAGCAGCTGAGGACTGCTCATACTTTGAGACAGGGATGAGAGACTTCAAGCTTTGGGACCTCATCAATGAGAATTCTTTTATTTTCACTTTCAGCATGCTGTACTCTTTTCTAGCCTTAGGATTCAAGTTTGAATCATTATGCAAAGATTTAAAAAAATGTGAATAGTAGATGAAAAAGATGGTCTGCTTTCAGCTTCCTGTTTCTCAACTTTCTTGCTGATTGTTTTTCTTTCATACTCTTCTGCTTGTCCTTCTATGTGTTACACAACACTGAGACTCTCTTATTCTTGCATCCAAAATTCAGGATTGACGGTAAAGCAATAGGTGCGAGTATGTGGGTGATGTGGGGAGTGCAGTGCTCTTTCTGAGCTAAAATTCTCAGCCAACCTGGCAAGGATTTAACTGTCTGCCATGGAGTCCAAGCCTAGCAAATCTTGAAGAATCTGAAGTCTCATACATGTACTTAATGACTGCCTGTGTCTCCAGGCTAGGACTACACCACTGAGTAAATCTAGTGTAAACTATGCTATTACCAATCTATGAACGTTGATGCTTTTGTAGGCAGAAAAATCTAATTCAGTTTAGACCGGATTGCAGTTTTCAGCAAAATGCTTATTCTCCAAAGGCTAGATATGTAGTCCCTAAGTGTAAATACTGATTTTGCCCTTGATACTTAAATATTTGATGAGCATTCTGGAGAAAATGCTAGCTTTTCATGGCCAAAAATCTGTCCTTCCCCCCCCCTCCTCCCCCGATCTGCCTGAGGCAGTGTGGTAGGAGAGTAGAATTCTTGCCTGTCATCATCTCTCCTTCCTCCTTAACCAAAAAGCAAATCCCATCTCAAATTCTTGTCTGCTATTGTGCCCCTATAATATAATTACAAGCAATTATTTTTTGCTAAGTAGTTAATGTTAAGTGTCTATCTTGGAAAGTGAAAAATCACTTTTAAATAGCATGGATATAAATTTTTTAATCATAGAATCTT
>VWZL01005991.1:49894-159216 GCA_013396915.1 Stercorarius parasiticus | reverse complement strand
CCCAGTTCCCTCAGCCTCTCCTCATATGGCCTGGTCTCCAGACCCCTCACCAGCTTGGTAGCTCTCCTCTGATAGCGGAATTTGTTTTGTTAGTTACAAGCTGAAACAGAAAGGGCAGTAACTGGTGAATTTGCCAACACGTAAGATCTCATATGGTTTGGATCTGTCCCAAAATATCACTCTACAGGCCCAGTGCTCACCTGTTTACAGAGCTGGAAACAAGATAATGTATGTTTTAAAAATAAAATAAAAGTCCCCTCTTGCATTTTCTTAAGTACGCTTGGCTATTAGGCCTTGAGTGCTTCAGAGTGTAGCAGGTGAGTACAAGGATGTCCAAACAAAAGATATGAAAGTGGAAGTCATGTGGTAGAGTACGTAGGTGAGAGGAAGTGTGGGAGGCAGAGGCAGAGGGGAAAAGAGACTTCAGAGAAGAGATCATTTCTAGACCAATGTTTGTACTATCGACCATAAACTCAGCTCAGATGCTGCAAAAAACAAGATAAATTGTCCATTGACAATAAGGACAAACCTCTTTAGGGTAGTGTAGGGTAGCAACATGAGTTGCCTGACTCCAAAAGAGCTCTTAGGAGGAGAGTAATTCTTTAGTCTCAGGTTAGTGATCGTTCCCACTCCTTAATACTTGCTGCTTAATCTGTTTATCAAGGTAATGCTTTTAGGTCCTGTTTTTTATTTCCAGTCTGCTTCAGGTACAGCTAGTCAGTGTCCATCTGAGAGAATCCTAGCTTTTAACGCAAGCATTAAGAATTGGTTGAAAAGCAAAGGCGTATCTTCTGTAGTACCTGCATTAAATGTACTGCGTAAAGTGTTTTTCCAGCTGTGGTTTAACTGGTTCTCTTGTACGATGAAAGGTCTATAATAGTTTTCATTGAGTGTTTTGTGTGGGGTTTTTTCCCCCTCAAGAGCCCATCTGGGTCCTCCATGCTTTTAAGTTTTTTAAAAGAGGACTGACGAAAGGATATTGCATAATGCTGCAGGCTTGCAGCTCTGTGGTTGGATAGAGCTTCTGTTTCTATGGTGGAACCTACCACACACCTACAGAATGTATTTGCAAACACTGTTTGGTGAGTAAGCATCACTGCCTGGAAAAAATAAAAATGAGGCTATTTTAAAAAATACACAAAAAATGACACTTAAGACTATCTCAAAAGCTAAAGAAATTAGGATAACCATTCTGTTCAGTACTATGAATTCTGTTATGATCTGGGAAGAACACCCCATTATGTAGCTCCATAAACTATTTTAGTTACTGCAGCGTGGGTGGGTGCTTGGAGGAAGGGTTGTGGGTTCTTTTCTAATTAAAAACTTTCAGTTAAGAATTGACAAAAGATTGAAATTGTCAGGTTTAGTTCTTACCAAACAACACAGGAATACCACTGGCTGATTTTTCAGCAGTTCCAGCCTGTTCTTTCCTTCCTTCTCCTCTTATTTCCAATTCTCTCTCATGGCCAAATTACCCCAAAGCAGTGTGAGATTTAACAGCAGCAATATGGTGCATTCAGCAAAATGTCATTCCTGCATATGCAGAATTTGACTCATCTGCTCAACAGATTTGGAAATACCTTGTGAATCGTGTAACTAAGGTTCCTCATTTTACAAAGCTGTGAAAGTAGTTTTTCTATTTAAGAGCACAATAAGTTTCTGAAAAGGGTTTGCTACCGAAGTACCTTCTACCACATCTATTAAGTGAAAGTTGTTTCTACATCTTCCTTCATATATGATGTTTGGTCATGTTACATACTCTTTTCCTTTTTGTGTGTATGTTCTTGGTGTGACTACATAGCTTTAAATTCCCTCTTGCTGAGGCTTGAATCATCTTGTCAAAAGCATAAAGGGTTCACCCTGTTCCTGTGTGCGCTTCAACAAGTTTACCCTTCATTGGTCTATCAGATATGGAACTTGAACATTGAAGATTTTGAAAGGATCCCAGTTGTTGAGTGCCTTCTGTTCCAACACTAAATGACAAGGCATTATCCTATTTGAGTTCTTGGGTTTAAGCACCTCCCAAGGTAAGATCTTTTAATGTTAATTCAGCCACAGGGATATAAAAGTTAATACACAACACCATGCTCCTTGATGCCAAGACTACTTAGGGCATAAATGTCTTTTTCCCTCTTTCTGCTCTGGGTTGGCACTGTTGGTTACAGCCTGTCTCCTGCAACATGGCCTGGGCTAATTTCATCTTCAGGGCATGGAAGAACTTCCCGGAGCTCTTTATGGAGCCCTTTATTCAGCACTCAGTGCAGGACTATGACTGCTGCTTGTGTAAATTGTTTTTCTTTGAGGAAGATGCTAAATTACTGTGTTTCTTTATCTTTAGTTGTTATATAAGCTGCTTATTCTGCAGGGCTTAGATTCTCCCAACTTTATATTATGGGAAGATAACACTTTTCACTTAACTTTTATTTTGATGCATCAGATGTTAATCAAGGTCTCTGAAAAATATTTTTGCAGTCATTGTTGCCACTCATCAGCAGGAAAACAGATAAGGAAGAAATTACTTCTGAAGGGTCTGACACAATCATAAGATGCGGCAACAACATCCTCTCTTGCCTGGGATATCTCAGTCACTTACTGTCTCATGTAATCTAACGGGAAAACTGCTGATAACTTTGCAGATCAATTGCTTAAGGTGCTGAATGTAAATTGAGGAATCCTGCTGACTAATCTTGATTTTTTATTTTTTTTTCCCCTTTCGAAGTCTAGGATCCAATCTAAATAACTACACTGCTAAACTTAAACATATATATATCTTCTCACTTACTATCCCAATGATGGGACTGTACCTTCAGCCTAACTTTAAAACACCGCTGGTGTTTTAAAGACTGGACAGAAGTGTAAAATCGCTTATGTTAATGCACAGTGTTATATTATTAAGACAATTATAAATTGGAATATTTGATTTAGGTAGCTGTGTAATGTCACACATGAATAGTTATATTTCAAATAGATATGAAATAAAAAATTCTGTAATTGTAATTAGACAGTGAGTTAATGTAGTACGTAGCAAGACAAAAGTACTCAGCCTCGTGCAGGACTCAACAGGCAGTCATCACTTAGCTCCCACAGACTTACATTATTTGAATCTCAAGTTCTTCTGGAGTATAGAAAGTTCTCCAAGAAGGTAAAAGGAGGATTAAGTGTGCGAGTAGCTCATTAACTATTCACAGTAGCCGTGTGTAACCCATGTCAAAGTCTGTTGTGGGGAAGTGGGTGGGGTTGTGTCTGTTTGTTGGTTTTCTACACATTTATATAGGTAAAGCTTATATTTTTGTATGGACTTTTTTTCCCTGCAGATTTAAATGTTACTACTGACAGTGCATTGTAAGACAAACTTTGATTTCTTGCTCAGATCAATCTAGGGGTATTTTGTGGACTTAGACAAGTATCATTTGTCTCTTTTTCTCTTTTGTAATGCTATCACAGGAGTTTTGAGAGGAATATTGCACATGACCAAAAACAATTGCAATGCCTCTTCTGCAACTCTAAAGTGTATTTTAATTACAAGGTCAGAAAAATAGTCTAGGAAAAGCAGTTACTGATGCCTTGTATGCTTATTGACTGTCCTGTCCAGGTTAATTTGGGGGAAATATTCTAGCATGTAAGCTGGCCATGCATTCCTCAGGAAGATAAGCTACAAGAAGTTCAAAACATGCCCAAAATTTTGGTTCTGGGTCTTAAACATTTACTATAGGTCCAAATGTTCACTTTATGCATAATTGTCTTTAGAATCATAAGTGTAGAAGGATATCTAAGTATAAGTGAAAGCTGAACTGTTTTGAGTAACAATTATTTTTTGTTGTTTAGAGTAAAAATTTGCTCAGAAGTCTGGATTCCCAAGATTTGGAAAAGTTGCTGTTTGAGAAAGGCTGTGCTGGACAAATCTGTCATTCAGAGACCATTAGAAAAGCACAGTTAATACGCACTATATTTTAATTTCATTATAACCTGCAATGAAATGCTCAGGTTGTCTTATAAAGTTGGGTTTTTTCTATACAAAGAAGAAAAACAAGAACTATAAAGGCAGAGCAGGTTATTTCTAAATGTCATGATTTCCAAGATGTAGCTGTTTTTCCTTAGGCATAAGATAAGTTAATAATGCCTATAGATGTTTCTACACTTCTAATACACAGATGTCTCTTGAGTGTTTTTCTGCCAGAAATGCTTTGTTTTTTCAAACATTTCACCATAATACTGATGACAATTAAGCAATAGGTTAGGTTCAAATCCATTTTCCCTGTTTCCTGGCTATTGTGCCATCTACAGTGACACTTCTCTGGCTAAATTTTCAGATTAAAGCAGGGATGATTAAATTTAAAGAACAGTTTCATTTTGGAAATACCTTAATTCAGATTTTTTTTTAATATTTGGAAATATTTTAACCCTAGACAGTGCTTTTAAAAAAAATCTCTCTAAAAGCCAACAAATACTTGTATCAAATACTTGTGGTTTTATGATTTGACAAGCTGTGTTCCAAAGCCAGTACATACAAAAATGCATTTTCACACACAGACCCTTTATCAGAGATGTATAGTAATCTCCCTAATTTTGGCTCTATATAAAATGGAACAATTGACTAGTCTAGTTATGTCAGTCTTTTCCTCCAAATTTTTAGGACGCTTTAGAATGTGAACACCCATGCCCAAAGTACGTTCTTTTGCTTTTATAGAGAAGTTTTCATCATCTTTAAGCATATCTCTGATCCTTAATTTTTATTTAGGTTCTGTTGACTAACACATACTCTGTTCCTGGTGGGAAGAAGCAGGTGGTAGAAAAAATCCCAGTAAATCTCAATGATTTTGTCACTTAGCTACTGTATTTTTGTGGTGCAATAACAAATGTTCAGTACTAGAAAGAATTCAACTTTTAATTACTGTGGCAAGTGGTCTCTTACTGCGAATCAATTTCTGGATAGCAGCATTACTGATAGACTTGAGGAGTCTTGTAGGAATATTGTAAATTATTTGAAAATAAACAGGGCTGTCAGCTTTTATATATATAAAAATATATATATATATATAAAAGACAAGATGACCTTTTATTACCCTAGAAATGTCAATCTTATGTCTTTACTACAATTTATGACAACACAGGAATTTCCTCACCCAGAGTCTTTCTCTTCTGATTGCCAGTAAACATAGAAATATTAGAGTTACACCTAATTGAATTTTGAAAGACCAAAGAGCAGAGCTCATGGTGTTTTTGTGACCAAACAAAAGCGCTCTCTCTTTGTATGCCAAAAATGAATGCATAATGTTTTGAATCTGAAATCCAACTGATCCTGCTGGCTTCATGTTCCCAGAGTTTAAAAATACAGTAACTTGAGGTGCTTTCTAATTGAGATAACAACAGTTTCTTTAAAATGGATAAACAGCACGTGAAAGCTGAATTGCTTACAAAAACAACTCAGGGAATGAAAGTCAAGGTATTTACTAGGATAGGTTTGGTTATTACATTCCTCGCCTCTTCTTTCCCACTACAAAGTGTTGATGCAAACATGAGTTTGCCAGGTGACAGCCGGGTGACTGTTGCCCTACAGTTGGTCTGTAGGGAAAGAAGCCCATGGGAAAAGAATCCCCAGCTGCCTGAACAGCTTGCAACCTGTTTTGTTTATGGTCTCTAGTCAATATTTGGTTTTCCCTTCTCCTAAGAAGTGTGCATGGAATTTTTTATTTTCATAGATAATATAATTTGACAAGTTGCTATGTTTGCCATCTAATGATGGCACTTCTACACTGATCTTGCACCAAAATATATCACAAGAGATGGATAATAGTGGTCAATGGGATTTGGATTTCTTCCTGTACCTATCAAAGAAATTATCATTAATTTTTGCTTTAGCTTTAAGTTGTTTCTAAGTTTTGTGCAGCTGCAATAGTAAGGCTAGCACCCTCGGGGAGCCCGGCAGAGAAGGAAGCATCAAGCTTGTTCCCCAGTTCTTTCTCTTCTGATTGTAGCAGGTATTCTAGGATCAGAAAGGAAAAGATGTCTGTTCATTTATCTGGAGTTAAGGAAATCACAATGCTACTTTTTTTTTTTTTAAATAATGTATGAAGAGGGTGCTGTTGCTCTTTTTTTTTTTCTCTTTATTTACCTTTGTGGCTCTGCCTCTCTCCTCTCAACAATTGCTTTCTGTCAGCATGGCCCTCAAAATAATGACACAGCTCATATATAGCAGCATGGAACAATCAGAAGCAGTCAGCAGCCTTCTTGCATGATTTCCAAGATCCAGCAACCTTAAGATGCTGCCCCCGTTAGACTGACACTAAGTCCCTCTGGTTTAAAAATTAGGGTAGATTGTAGTGACATCAAAGCTTCAATCAGAGAAATTTACATTGCATCATCTCAGACCTGCTTTTATGGTATTAAGCCTCAACACACCTATGTAGGACTATTATCCCAGTTTCACAACTAAGTGGGAGGGAGAAGCAAAGAGAGGCAGAAAGGCGTTATCTTATCAAAGGTCACAGTGAGTATGTGGCAAAGCTCAGTTTGGGCTCTTGCTGCAATGCTAAAACCCACAGATAACAGCCCTTTTGCTCTGTAGAGTGCTTTTCTGATTAGCAGCAACTGTCAGCAGGCTTTATCACCTACCATGCTCTTGCCGAGATGTATATGGCATGCTCTGATGTCTGTTTGATCCAAAGCCTATCCTCCAGGGAAATTATATAGAAGCATTCAGTATTTAAGGTTCAAATTCAGGTATCTCTCACTCCAATTCTTTCGCAGAAATCCCATTTCTTTTTTTCATCTTGACTTCATTCATCAGGAGTTGAGAGAGTGGCACAGGGGCACCTGAGAGTACAGGCAGAAATACTGCAAACAACTTGAGCGGTAATATTTCCTTTTGAGCAAAATTCATTACAAGAGAATGCTTTTCTTCTGCGCAAAATTCACTGAAGCACTTTCATTAGAAGCTGGAGAGGGTCAGCCAATTTTTCAATTATTTCTGCTTCAACAATTGCTGTTGCTTATTCTGGAAATTAAGTGGATAACCAGAGACCATTTATTAATCCGATTCATTTTAAATAGGCAAGAAAGGCAGAATTCAGATGGAAGGAACCTTCCCTCAGGTTGCAGTTACTCTTTTCATAGCCAGCTGGAAAAAAGTGCTTGATAACATGCTGTTTGAGAATGCAACTGCATTATGAATAGCTGAGTGATCTGTTAACAAAGATGAATTATATTTATTCACTCTGGCTAAAGATGTTTGCTGTGGTTTTAAAATTCTTTTTGCTGAAAGAGACATTAGTATCAAATATTCTGTCTTTATATGTCAGAATAAGTAGCGCAATCTATGCCAAACATCCTTACAAAAAAAATGTGATTTAGATAACATAGTGACACTCACTGTCGGCAAAGGAGACAGAACAAATACAGACGGCAGAGGAGATGTTTAATCTCCTCTTTCTGATTTTAAATTATCTCCATTTTATTATTATTTTGCCTTTCTGATTTTAAATTATCTGCATTTAGACAGCTGCAAGGAAAAACAGCACAGGAAACTTCCAAGTGTCTCGGGATGAATTCAATTACTCTGACCATCACAACTGTTTTCTTATCACAAAGAAGAGAAATTGAAGCAAATACTGGTACTGGTCCTTTCTGGGTAGTGAGATTTAATGCTATTAGGGACAAACCAAACATTGTAATTACAAACTAGGTCCTTTAAGTTTGACAGTGGAAAGATTAAAAAGCTTATCCTATCGAGAAAAGAAAATCTATGTGGATATTATCCTGTATTTTTAAAAGACAGGTTTTTCTGCGAAATAAGCTAAATTTGCCTAAGCTGTAAGGATCACCATGTTGGGACACTGATCTGTCTTACCCTCATGAATCCTTAATTGTCTTTCTAAATAAACTATCTCAGGGCTTGTGCAGGTGATCTCAGAGCAGAAGTGATCAGTGACTCTTTTCAGTGTCTGATTCAAATCTGGGTCCAGATCATGAAGGCCATTGGGAACTGAAAAAAGACTTAACAACTTAACTAAACATTAAGTCGAACCTTAGATTACCATTTTCAGATCACAAAGAGAGCGAAGTACTGGAACAGATTATTTGGGAATGCTGTGAATTCTACATCATTGTCACTATAAAGAGCAGGTTAGACAAGTATGTCAGGAATCATTTCTGTACAGTCTATCTTGTTGTGGAGCAGAAAACCAGAAGAGATGACCTCTCATCATCCTTTTGACACTTATTTCGCATGGCTGTGCTTTGAATTTAGATATGCAAACAACATAATGTAATTTATAGCCTTTGTATGTAGTTTAATTACTTGGTATTGAAGTATGTCTTAAACAGACGATTAGTTGCTGTTTAAAACATATTAGACTGGGACAAAATGATGAGCTTTGTTCCAGTCTAGATCCTGTATTTTTTTCTAATGATACACTTCCTTGTTACTTTCTTTAAAGAATGTTTATATTACATTTTATAACTTGTTCTCTTTATAAATATAGTGATATACTTCTTCAGGCTTGCTGCCAAGAATATTTTCATGTTTGCTGTGTGAGATGTTTATAATTATAAACAGTTGCTCCCACTATTTTTTATGAAAGAAACAGTAGAAATTGCAGTGGTTAGTGGGTCTGCAACTTGGTGGGCTGCTAAGAGAGAGAAAAAATGTAATTTCTAAATAATTTTTAATACGTTGCGCAGAACAGTTGCTCTCTGAATCATTGCTTATCGTGATAAACTCCTTACCACCATGCCTCCAATTTCAGTAATTTAAGATAGAAATATGCAGTACTGACACCTGTAGTGTGTGACTCCAAAACCAAGGTTGCTTGCAATGTAACTGGCCGCTGCTGAAGAATCAGGTCACTTTTTGTCCTGGTCAAGATGAATAAGGGTAGCAAAGCTGGTTAAAAATTTATACATGCTTAAGTAGGCAGAACAGTGATTAAAAAACACTGGAACAAACCAACTTACAGAAATAAATTAATGAAGCTGATAGTTTTATGAAAATGGGGTTTGTTTCCATTGAAATTAGACACAGATTATTTGGTCTTTTTCATTGTAACACAGCAGACACCAGTAAAAGACGGGGACTTGACTGTGTTAGCATTAATGTAAAGCCACCAGAGCACACAAGCAAAACCTCTTCAGGAAGCTCATTAGAGCACATCCACGATGCCTAAACCTACATTTGTGTTAGGCTTCCCCCATTCACCTCCTTGGCATTCCTCTATTGTAGTTGCGATACCCGAGCAACTGCATTTGTTTACGCAGCTTTCTAAAAATGCAGGCTCGCAGGCCTGACTGAGCACCCAGCGCTTCAGGAGGATCACGCTTTAGGAGAAAACCCTTCAGGTGGCGCTGCTGGTACTGATTAAAAACATTATGTTTTGCAATCCACCTGTACTGCGGCGAAGGCCTACGATGTGGAAGGCCTTCTTAATCTCAATTACCGAGGGCCAAGCACAGCTACACCATTTCCACACATTTGTAGACCTGATGTGCCAGCTCCTTGCGGGCCGAGGGACAGAGGGGTCCAGAGCGTCCCTCTGGTGCATAGGGGACATGGCTGGGCAGGGACCAGCACAGCTGCCACCTGCCCACAGGTGTAACCCTACAGCGGCCTTCCCGCTGTTCCCAGGAATCATAAATAACCCTTCCCTCCATTTCTCCCCCCTCCCCGAGGTGAGGGCCGGCCACTACAGACGGCAACAGCCCTTATCAGCGCTGCCAGGCGGCGTCCTGGGGAAGGAAAGGGGTTGTGCCAGGGAAGGGAGAGAGAAAAAAAAAAAAACAAACAAAAAAAAAAAAAAAAGGGAAGAAAAGAGAGGGTTTTGCGGGCAAAGGCTCTTCGGCCGAGGGAGGAAAGGGGCCAGGCCGGGGGGGCCACGAGAGTGCGGCGACGATAAGGGCCGGGGGCCGCGGCCTGTGGCCCTCCCCTCCCACCCTCCACCCCGCGGGGAGGATGCGGAGGCACCGGGCCCGCGCAGCACCCGGGGGCGCGGAGGCGGCGGCGGGGACATGAGGCCGGAGGTCGGACGGGCCCTGGGCCCGCTCCTCTTGCTGCTGCTGCAGTGCGCGGGGCGGCGGCGGGGTAAGTGCGGCCCCTCCCCGGGCCGTCAGGGCGGTGCCCCTTGGGCGAGGCGGGGAAGGCGGGAAGGGGACGAGGAGAGCGGCGGGAGGGCTGCGGCCAGGTGGTGGGTGTTGGAGGACGTCGAGGGCCTAGCGGTGGTGGCGGAGGCGTCAGGCCTCGGGGCGCCGTGTTTGGCCTCGCCGCCCGGTCAGGGCTGTGGCGGCTGCGGGCGAGAGGGGCCCGGCCTGGGCGGGAGCCGCGTCTGAGGGAGCATCCGGGATAGGACCGAAACCGTGAGGTAACTTCTGTGCTGGAGTGAAAAACTGTGTGTTACTGAGGAGAAATAGGTCGCAAAGTTTCGTGTGTAGTAGTAAGGGGGGAGGGCGGGGGGGAAAGAAAACCGTTTTTTATCTCCCAGAGCAGCAATCTGAGGAGGACACGCCCGTGTTTTATCAGAAGATTGAGGCATCATGAGAAAGTTCTTACTATGGCTGTTTTTAAATTTAATTATCTGATTTACATTGGCTACCACTACATGCTTACGGTTTTTGTTTTCTGTTCTTATAAGGAACACACACAAAAAACTATATAAAATTATATAAAAGCATTGAAAATTAGGAGTCTTAATGCACTCAGAAGCGCACCGTGAGTAAAACTGGAACACCGTGCATGCTGAAGGGCAGTTTTATCACGCTGATAAATTTGGTGTGTAGAAAAACCTGGCTAGAGTGTTCAGCTGCCTTCTCCATCCAGTTACAGTTATGTATTTAGACACCATGAAAAGGCATGCAAGGTGTTGTCAGAGCTGCTATATACACACTAAGATTTGTATTCTGCAAGAACCATGCCGTCCTTACCAATCTTGGCTGTCTTAGAAGAGTAAGAAAATTCCGAACTGCTGTGTCCAGCATCATGAGACATCATCTTTTGCAGTATCAATTATTTATTTAAAAACATAATTTAAAAATGCTTTGCCTACAATCAAGCAGTCCATTCTGAGGTTTGTCATTTCGAAAGCCAATGCATGTGTGAACATAACAAAAGGAGCTTACAAAAGATGGAGAGAAATGCACATAATGCCCTAAAAGTATGAATACAATTAAGGGTGTAAGTTCGTATTTTATTCTAGTTTCATGTGTATTTATAGCCCTATCAAATTACAGTAAATTAGGTTATCTGTCATATGCTGCTAAACTACTTCTAATAGAAATTCATTTCTAAAATGACTTTACTGTAAGTTATTTTCCTGCTGGCAGCATTCTCAACGTTGTTTTTATGAATAGCATTTATAGCATATACGTATTGATGATATAAGATACAAATAGGCTGATAAATAGCCCAAATGCCTATGTGTAAATAATAGAAACAAAATAACAGAATAAATGATGAGACAGAAATCAAGTCAACAGGGGAAGAAAATGAATATGGAGAAAAGATTAATAATATTGGATAGATCTACTTATTATAAGTCTCTTAAGCCTTACTAACTGCTGAAAAGCTGTTTTGTTTTTTGTCAAAGAATAGATAGATGGAGAAAACTGTTCAGTATAGTTATTTTGTTTAATCCTTTCTGTTTATTTTTTCATCTTTGGTCTCTGAATACGATGGCTGTGGTTTTTCTGCAAATTTGAAGATGAGGTGGGAGGAGATGGGATTTTATTCTATGTGTTTTAATCTGGATTTTATCTCCACTTTACATTCTGTGCCAACTACCTATACCAAACCACCTGGTCCTTTCTAAAAAAAAAAAAGTAATTGTGTCTTTTTGTTCTTAAAGCACTTGTGAACAGATCAGTTTCAGATGTCTGTGCAACTTGTCACATCCACGCTACATGTCATCAAATTGAAGGAAAAAGCGTCTGCATCTGTAACTATGGATTTGTAGGCAATGGAAGAACCCATTGTCAAGGTAGGCTGCCTTGGCAGGAAACCATGTACGTCCCTAAAATGTTCTTTCTTGAGTAATATTACTGAGTTCTTCAAAACATTGTAAGAGATTTTTTTTTCCTTTTTTTTTTTCTTTTAAACAGCTGGCCGTGGACTGTACTTCACTTGTATTTTATATAATTATTGTTTTGTACTTAGTTGCTTAACTATTTTATTCATTTTCTGTTACATAATGAATGATTTAAATTAATTTTGTCTTAGAAAATATTGGGATTTATCAAAATTTACTTTTTAAATAGAACATATTGGAATGGTTTATTTAATATTTTTTATCCTAGCTTCAGAAAAAAAAAAATTAAATACGGTGGGCTTCACTTTTTTATTCTTTTCAACTTATGCATTTTTAAACTGAAAACTAGACAATAAAACTGACAATTAAAATTAGTGCTTTTTTTTTGCTGATTGTTCCAGTTATCTCAGGTTACTAAGTAAGTAAAAACTCATTTCAGAAGTTGAAGGTCTGTTCTTAATAACAGTGTGCATATATACAGAGTTCTTAAGTGCAAATGTCTGTTAAATGAAAAGCATTGTTTAGCTTTATTACTGTAGCTGATAGTGTCTTTTTAATACTTTCTCATACGAATCAATACATGAATTAAAAGATGATGTCAAGTGCTGCGTCTGAGCGTATGTAATGGCTTACCACTGCTTAAACGCAAGGTCCTCCACCTCTGAGCTCTTGCACTCCCGTCTCTTCCCCTTACTTCACAAGCACTGGCACCCACCGGGCCCTGCACAGAGTTCAGTTGTCTCATTATTGTGGGAGAAGACAAGCTGCATATTTTGCCATGTTAATTCTCTGCCAGTTGAGTGAGGAACTGTAAGGAAGAGCTGAAGCAGAGAGCAGGGCCCTCTGGTTTCAAGAGCTCTTAGATCAGCTTAGGCAGTGTCATGAAACTTTATTCACAGTTTCATCCAGGGACAACAGCCACTGTTGGTCTAAAGCCTCCAGCTTACTAGCAGTGTTTACATCCCAAATAACTTAGAAAGAAAAACAGTAAGGGGAAGTCTGGTTACACGAGAATGAGTGAGGAGGGAAGGGTATTCTACTTTTCTTAATCTCTCTCTGATGTGTTTTAAATGTGTTGACAGATAAAGATGAATGCCAGATTGGAGCCAGCAAGATCTGTGGAAATCATACATTGTGTCATAATACACACGGAAGTTTTTACTGTGTTTGCGTTGATGGATACCGAGCCTCCAACAACAACAAGACATTCATTCCCAATGATGGCACAAATTGTACAGGTAGACATCACAAAGAATCTTGAGCACCACGAATCCAGAACTTAATTATCTACTGCACAAGTCTTTTTTTCCCATTGCTTTAGAACTTAGTTTCTAAAACTGTATCAGAGCACTTTCTGCTGTGGATGCAGCCAGTTATTTGACATGTAGGTTCTAACCGCTATGAATTAGTTCCATTTTGCATTCTTCGCTGTGTTACAAATCATTGCTTCACAGTCAAATTCAAGCAATAATCTTTCCAGAACAAGCAACTAGATTAAAGAAAATAAAATGATGCTTATCTTTCTGTAACAATGTCCTGTTCATGTTTAATGTAGAATGTTACACAGTTTCTTATTACAGGAATGAACTGTTGTAACTGATTAAGATATTTGCAGATAGAGGGTATTTCTGGCATTGTTGTAGCAGGAGATAACATTGGAAACTATTTTTCAGGTAAAGCACAAACAATTTAAAAGATAGCTACCTACAAAATTGAGAGTCTCCTCCTTCCAGATGCTTGAACAGCAGGCAAGGATAAACTCCTTTGTTTTGCAGAAGAGTGATCAGAAGCTATGTGGAACTTCATGGAATGCTCTGTTTGTTTTAAGATTGGATCCTACATTAAGTAACTGAAAAACCCAACCTATTACAAAGTGCATATATTTTTCTCTGAATTTTTAGATATAGATGAATGTGAGGAGTCTGGGCTGTGTGGTCACAATGCAAGATGTGTGAATACTGAAGGAAGCTACAGGTGTTACTGCAGTGATGGTTATAAATTAGAAAACGGAGGGCGTTCTTTTCATCCAGATGAGAACATAGTTTCATGCAAAGGTGAGAGTCTTTGGATGCTGTTTCTGCTAGCAGATAAAATCGGATCTTACATGATATAGTAGTACCTGCTCTGACCTGTGCTTTTAAGTGTGCAGGGCTTCTGCCCTCTCTGTGGACTTTGCCTGCTGTGTGATTTTTATTTTTTTTCTTTTTGCGTTCAGTTTGTTCCAGTGATGTCTGGATGGTAAGAGTTGACACCAGAAACAATTTCTGCATGCTCTCAGCAGTGGTTCAGTTGCATGGTCAGAGAAATTTAACATTGCCATGAAGGTGATGGAGTTAGTTTCTGAATAGGAAGGAAGCGTGGTATAATCCACTTGTATAATCACGCTGCATGACAGGGAAGGGAAGAGATGAGAAATAGCTGGTAAGAGAGGTCAGAAGAATGAAACAAGCCTAGGGGAAAGGAATAATAAAATAATAGTTTAGCTATTTATTACATACTGTGCCACCTGCATAAATAAACTGTTCTGTTTATCTTGCCATAAAAAAAATCAATTTGAAACTGTTTCTCCTTTCCTCTCTAGTGTAGGTTTTCACAAATGCGAACTGCTAGCAGTGTGTGCTGTAGCTGTCAGAGTATGTAATGAACCCAGGCATCCCAGGTGGAAGGAACTGCCTCAATTATGTCTAGCTCTCATTTCTGAATTATTGCAAGAACCGTCAGTAAAGCTCACTGCCTGTAGTTTACCCAGTGCTCCTCTTCGTCTTGCCATAATTGCTGATAATCGTGCTTGTCTCACCAACTTCCCCCTCCACATGCTGTGGTAAAGTAGTGTGTCTGTACTGACAGTGTTGCTTGCAGAGCAGGACGAGGGAGCCCTGTCAAGCAGCTGTGCTGCAGAAACATACCTTTTGTATGCAGGCTAGTTCAGTGAGATGAAGGAATTGAGGGGCAGGCCATTTCATTTCAGCCTATCCACGGCGCTTCACCTTTCTGACGCACAGGGAAATAAAACCTGTGCTTTGGGTCCTGAAATGGTGTTGAGGGTTCATTCAGCTATTGCTGCAATGAGGCTGGCACATGCAAAGCACCATCACACTGCAGTATCACTTCTTTGGTGTTGTAAATGGCTCCAGCTGTATGTTCGTAAAGATGTAGCGCAATACCTGGATCTCTGTGTTCCTCCAGCTGTGGCCAGTACAACTGTTCAACTCTTAATCTTCTACCTCTTTGGTGACCCCTCACATTCATCAGATTGGGTGTATTTTTTGTTGTGACTGTTCAGTTCAGCTCATCTTAAAGTGGTCATGTGTTGTGATTTTTGTACTGTGAGATCTTTTGACCCAGTCTCTTTGCAGAAATTGGATGCGGTTCCCCTCCTGAAATGGAGCATGGCTACATTGTGGGGAACTACAGCTTACTACCGGGAAGTGCGGTTCATTATGAATGTGAAGAAGGGTTTTACAGCAACGAGGGAAAGTTCTCGTATTGCACTGCAAATGAAACTTGGGAACCTGCCACTTTAAGCTGTAAAGGTGAAAAAAGTCTTAAGTCTGCCTTAAATTCTTCATTAAGGGGGCTTATGCATGGGAAAGTGTGTTTGTGAAAGACAGTAAACTGTTTCCTCAATCCAAAGGATAATTTTTCAAGATCTGTCTATTTGCAAAAAAAAAAAAAGAAGAAAAAAGAATGACAGGTTATAAAATTGTGCCACCTCTTCTTGTTAGTGTAATGACATTTTTGGTGCTGGTCCTTGCATTTTTACAGAAACTGCAACGTGTCCTTTTGCCTGTGAATCAAGGCCTTTAAAACAACTGGGTTTCTGTAGCATTTCATGGGAAAGGCCACAGAGTTGGAAGGCATTAGTGACCTCTCATGAAAAGAACAATTTTTCTGACAGCTTATGAAGTTTTTTTCCAAAGGTTGAATGTAGATCCAAAAGAGAGGCATCGTACCACCCCTTATCTTTGGATAGCCTTCATGATTTCAAGAGCATTTGTGCATGAGCAAACACTTTCACATCCCTCAAGTGTTAAATTTCCTGTGAGCACCTTTAGAACTTTGAGTTGCTTTGGTGTTTTACTTACAAGTGTAGGATTTTGTATTCCTGCCAAATAGTTAGAAAGTCTGTATATTAGTTAAATGACACTTGAAGTGCTAGCTAGCAGAAGCTACGCTGTGTCTAACGATTCTACAGGGGAGAATTGTCATCCTGAAAATTACCACTTGGTGAGGGGAGTTCCTTATCTCAAAATACAAAAGCCCTCTTGGTTTCTAATTCTTTCCTATTTTATTTTTTTTCCCCTTTGATGTACTGTTTGTGTGTGTGTCTATGGGAAGAAAATAAATTACAACAGAGATGCTAAATCAGTGTGGCTGGGAAAGGTGAAATATTTAATAGCAGTAGAAAATTCATAAGAAAATAAAGATAAAAAAAATTTAATGCTAAATTACCAGCATCAAAACCAAAACAATTCAAATAACATTTTTCCCCCAAAATTAATGAAGCACAGTGAATTTGAAAACAAAAAGGAAGTGCTCGAAGTGCTGGGAGGGTCCCCAAAGAAACCTTGTGTAATGCAGCCCTTGTGAGTTGTTTGTACATTTGTTTTTTATTAATATTTTTCAATGATTGCTTTTTCGTGTGATTTTTTTTAATTTCTATGGTCAAATGGTAGGTCAGGTCAGAGTTTCTGAGCACGTCTCATGGTTAATTGAAATAAAACAAATACCAAGAGACAGCCCATAAGTCTGAAGTGAACGAACTTATTTCCTCTTTGTATTGCAAGCTCTTTTCCTGGATTTCAGTTAGGACTTCTCGTTTTGTAAAACCTGCAAGTCTGATTTTATTTTTTTTTTTATATTAGTAAAGGCACCCTTAAATAATTCTTTAAACTCTGAGAGCTTCCATGATAAGTCTTTATCACTAATTTAAGAATTTCTTCTGGCCAAGTGTAGTGTCGTCTTTTTCAGGAAAATCAGTAAGTTTGTCATTTGTCTTCCTTCCTATGGTAATTTAGGAGTTTGTTTTGTATAGTCATGATGAAAGTGCCCATTGAAAGTAGGTCAAACTTGGTAACATATGTCACCTAACATCAGGGTGATGTAAGTGGAGCAGATCCCCTTTTTTTTCTTTAAATATAAGTATATGGATGTAACGTGTCTTTGAAGAGTACAGCTTCCCTTGAATATTAATAGAAGAATTGTCTTGAGATGAAAAGTCAGATAGTTAATGGGAAGATCTGATGTATGTGAAGTGGTGCAGTTAAACTGTTGAGTGTGCACACTGTGTCATGCTAACATGAAAGCCTTTTAGATGGTTGCTTACCTTAGGAAATGGACATCATATCAGACAAATTGCTTTTTTGTGCTACTGACTTCTTTGTTTTATGCATTTGTAAATGACTGCTCAACATGTTTGTGAATATAGCAACTATTACAATGCATTTTGAACACCATCTAGACCCTTGCTTTAAAAGGAACCTTTTGTGTTGTATGTTGTAAGCTTTTCTATGATTTTGCATTTCTCTGGTGCCTGTGCACTTTTAAAAATTTTGATTCCTAAAGGCAGTTTCTGTTCATCTGCCTCCCTCTGACTGTTGCTCACTGCAAATGGTATAGAACCATCTTGCCACCTGTAATCAGGTTTGTGAAAATGAGAAGGGAGAATCTTAAAGATTAAAAAAAACCAACCAAACAAAAAAAAACACAAAAAACCCAGGGCATTTTCTGTATACCAGCAGCTAGGCTGAGGAAGGAGTCACAGATTTAGCATGCCATTCTGAGAGAAAGGCAGAGAGAAGTAACTTTCATTTGAAAGCAGCTCTGGAGTAGCTACAGCACTTGGAGTGGCGGTGGGGATGTCAGAGAGGACATGAGGGAGCGTTGCCTTACTACAGGAGAAGAGGGTTAGTTTGTAACAAAAGAAATACTCATGGGATTGCAGACATCATTACTTCTGCTGCTTGACTAACAAGTTTGTCTTCCTCTTTCATCTTCTCCATAGGTGTGGATTGTGGGGTTCCACCTTCTGTTTTAAATGCACATCCAGCATCTCTAAGTGGGACCACCTATGGAAGTGAAGTTACTTACAATTGTGATCATGGTTACTTTATTGCAAGTGGCAATCAGGCTGCAGTCTGCAATGCCAAAGGGCAGTGGGATGGTGCTGATTTGGTGTGCAAAGGTAAATCAAATCTGTCTTCAGATTTATTTAGCATAGATATTGGTTCAGCCACCATAAGAATTAGTAGTCATCAGTTAAAGACATCCTCTTTGGGCATTCAGTTTATACAGTCTTCTGGCACAGGAAGTTCAGTCACAAAACAAAGGCCATATATTGAACAGGGTTTTTTTTGTCTGTGTTGCTAATGAAGTTGCAATAAATTGTTAAAAGTTAACGTGCTAAGGACAAAATCCCAGTGCATGTCAAGCATTGGGATTACCATTAGATGAAAACTCAGCCTAAATTGCTGCCATTTTTCTAGCTCAATATCTACTCTGTGGTTGAAGCCACTACCCAGAAATTGAGCCACTATTAGTAGTTAGCGTTCCCTTAAAATTCCCATATTCAGACAGTTTCCAGTTCCAAACTATGGTTGCTCAAGCATGCTGTTGTTATTTAACATGAGTCATAAATGCCTTTTGTTACTATGATTTGGAAGAATGTAGCCTAACACGTTTCTTGATAAGAACATCCACAGAGGTACATTTAAAACAAAGTATTTTTCCTAACAAGATTTCTAGTGTATTTTAACTAATTAATGTGACCTCAGGATAATTATAGTCTTTAGTCAATTTCTACATTGTCAATTTTCACTTTTCCATCGACTGGATGATTAGTATCTTTTCAGGTTGATCCAGCAGGGTCAAGTCTTCTGTTCATTGCAATCAAATGCAGTAATTTTTTTGCATGTGCAATTTGTATGTTACAACCACTCTCTACTTTTGGAATCTTCTTTAATATTCTTATTATGGGTCGCCAGTATAAATAGAAGGTTTGCTATGTTACACAGAAATACACTTCTGCATTTCTGCTTTTCAATCTCACTACGGGATGGCCATGAGCAAATAGCTGGAGTTAAGCAGCAGAAATTTTTGTATCTTCTGACATACTGTCCTTCTATAAGTTAAGCATATTCTTTGCATGTGCATTTGTTATTATAAAGCTTTTTCTAATGATTTAGAATAGACAAGTACATTCATACACATTGGAATGTGAAAAGGAACGTAGTCATGGTGGTGGATATATTGCCCACTGCAATTCGTATGTTAAACTTTTCCTTTAAAGATTGTACAAGTCATGATTCTGTGAACTTTGTTTTTTACTTCGTTTTCCTTTTTTTTGAGTAGAATTTCAGAATCACTTAAGATTATTTAATAAACAGTTTTAAAACCATTTGTTTTCTGCATATAAGCTTTAGTGAAGGTAAGATTTTAATTCCTACGTTGTTTACTTCAAGTGAAGTGATGCAGAATCTTTTGTTGGGGTGTAACATTCTTTGTGTATTTCAAAGGGAATTTTAACCCTAAATAGTATTCTTCCATTGATTTGATCTTCACTCTTTATTCTTTTCTGTTCCCTAATTTTATTATGAAGCCCCTGAAAGCAGCTGAGCAAACAAATTAATTTGTAAGTGCATTACTCCAGCTTTCTAATTATCTCCAAGTGGTCTGAATAATCCATCAGATTTTCCCCTAGAAAATTTTCTACTTTCTTTCTGCTTGTCTGTAGCAGCTTCACCTTTTTGTCAAAGCTTGAATTAAATCCCCTGGCAAAGGAACATAACCCTTTTGATGCTGTTCTTTTGTGTTGTTCCTTGGACTATGTGTAATTTTTCAGGTCTATTGTTAGTAACAATACATAAAATAAAGGAATAAATAACGTGGGGGATAAGAGAGTGTTGTGGGAAGATAGATTTGTAAAAATTCGCTTAGAGATTCTTGTTCTCCATTTCTAAACAGGACAAAATGCCCCGCCCTGGTAGAAAGTCTCTAGTCACAAAATTCTGAGTTCTAAAGAGCTGGTCTGACTTCTAGAAATCACTAGGAAGTGAAAAAAAGTGAAGTGTTACTTACTGGGACAATTCATCTGTCTTCCTTAAACACTTTTGATATGCCTTGCCTGTTTTCATTTTCAGGTTTTGTTATGCTGTTTTTTCTGTTCCAGGAATAGACTGCGGCAAACCTTTGCTGATTCCACACACAGAAATGATCTGGGACAACTCGAGCACTCTATGGAGCAGAGTGTACTATCAGTGTATAGAAGGATATTATTTTAATGGAGACAGGAATTTTTCAGAATGCACAATAAATCAGTCGTGGGAGAATATTACATACGTATGCAAAGGTAAATATTACTCTACGAAGTTGCTGTGGGATGTGCTATCTAAATAGTTTTGCATTCCTGTTCCAAAGGTAGGAACAGGAGGAAGGCTGAAGGCAATAAATCCCTTTCTAATTTACTATCTATGGAACATGGTTGTACTTTTGGGTGGAAGGGTCATGGAGAGAATGTTAGCCATGCAACAGTTTCTAGGGGATGCCACAGATCTTTCTGTAGCTATCTTGCTTTTTATTTCAAACAGAAAGGGACTAATATAACTTGAGTTTCATTGCTGCACTGAGAATCTACGGATTTAAAAGCAAGGGGAATGTCACCAGATGAGCAGAAGACATTTAACAATACTTTGTTGTGGGCCTAATACTGTCAAGTGGACTGCGATGAAAGTAGGGGAATAGAATTCAAAAGTCCTTTTTCTTTTTTTTTCTTCTCTCATTTTGCCCAAACTTGTTCATGGTTGCCTTTCCGGCCTAGATCTAGTTGTCTGAATTTCAGTCCAGAAGGATTTTCTTATAAAAGAATGAGTCCTGAGAGAGAAAATTTGTAGTGAAGGTGGTGTCATACTGTGGGCTTGGAGACAGGATGTACTGAATTTTTAATAATAGCAAAAAAATAGCAGATGTTTTGGACTATGGCTGTTGTGCTCCTTAGTCTTCTGTGTCCTCCTTAGAAAGACATGTCACAAGGTAGCTCTACGGCTCTCCATCTCTTGTTCCTAAGTAGCAGTGCTGTCTTTTGCAGATGGTAATCCATCCACATGTTTTTCAAAAGGACTGGAAGTGTGTCTTTGACTGCTACCACTTCACAGACCAAGCCTTTTCACAGAGTTTCCATTTGATGCCTCCCTTGCCTCACTTTATGTCTTTAGCATTTGTTGCAAATATAAAACGTGACATCAAGTAAAACGAGCATGCAGAAAAGCAGTTCTCTCACTTTTTTTATAGTGCCCTAATGAAAGTGGAACTGCTCGTGTTAGAAGTCATAATTCATGTTTAATTTAGGGAGTTCGCATAGCTGTACTTTCTAAATTGGTTTTGAAGCAAGCATTGTGTAGAGTGGCTAAATTAATCAGGTATGTCAGACTTTACAATGCTAAGAGTTCTGTCTTGAGCACTCTGAGGCTTTGAAGGGCCTGAAGCTGCAGACTGCACTAACAGGATTACCAGTGATTTCAGCAAGAGCTTTGCTAGGGGCCAAAATGTAGACTGCAGCTCTAGTTGTTGGATCAGAGGGCCAAAAAAAGAGTCAGAGTTATGTCAAGTTGAATAGAAAAAAACTTAAAAAAAAATAGTCTTAACTAGTCCAGGCTCCTTTGAAAAAAAATTTAAAAAGTCATTAATAGGAAGTTAGTACAGAGGTCTTCAGTTTCTTAACTGCTATGTTTTTCACACTTATTAGAGGTAATGAATGACTTTCAAATGAAACGAAACTTCTGTTTCAGTAATGATGCCTTTCAGATGTGTAGGATCCTAAGGGTATGTGTAATTAATCAGTAATTCCCATTAAAATGAGAGAAAATAACTTATGATAGAAGTTGGAAAACCATTTGTCTTTTCCTACTGCCTGAAAAACCTCGTTAGAAGTAAGGAAGGTAAGAAATTCCCCTGAGTATGTTCCCTTTGGCAAATAGTCACTTCTTCATTTCTTAGGCAGTGATTGCTGTGGAAGGCCCTTGTCTGCTGCATTGTCTATTGGGCTATATAGTAAATGTGTGTGTGTGTGTATATATATGAGTACATATTATAGTAGCTGGTTTAAATATTAAAAAAATGCTTAACAACATTACTGAGAAGCGCTGGTTGGATTAAGCCATCAACAATGAAGTCTGGCAACAGTCAGCTGGATTACAGTCTTCCTTTCCCAACCGTTGATGTGTATACATAAACTCAAGAGACTAAAGTGCAGAAAACATACCAGCAATTAAATACCTGCTGTCCAGTATGATCAATGTGTGAGTCTGGACATCCTGTACAGCTTGTCCTAGAAGAACTTTTTTGCCCTGCAGAGTAGGAATGTGTGGTTCCATTTTTTTTCATTGCAGAAATAGTGTGCTGTTATTCCAGGCAAACATTGTGTTGAGCTCTGGTGGGATTTCACGGTAAATCCGGGATGCTCTTTATGGAATGAAAACAAGATTCCCTTGTTGGAATAATGTTTCAGTTTGTTTCAGGGAACGGCTTTGGCTGTGAAACACTATAGCATGCAGTGGTGGAATACAAGATAGTCTAAAACACGAAGCTTGGTTTTCCCGTTGTGAATTTCAGAGGAGAAACTGTCACCTTGAGATTTTTTGATAGTAATCTTAATGAGAGAGATTGTTCTGGTTGTGGGCTCAAAATGCAACATAAGGTAACATAAGACTTATAGTTGCATTTTTTTGTAAAAGGGAGCCTTCCCCCTCATGTTACTCTTTTTGAGTGGATTCCACAGATAAGGGTGGTTTTTTATTTATTACATCTGTCAGAAGGCCAGACAAAAAGGTGATTTATGCCTTGGCTATCTGTCTGAGATGCTTGTTCCTAAATCTGCACTTGCAGATGGCACAGTGTTCAATGTATATGGTAAGCTGTTACCAAGTCCATGAAGTGTATCATTTTGAGAAGGGCGGGGAGAGGAACTGGAGGGTGTCTGAAATGAAAATGTGTAAACGAGTTGGTTTTGTCTTTCGTTGAACTTTCATACAAATGTTTCATAGTAAAAGATTAGGAAGGGCTAACATAGATGCTGAAGTAAAATCTCTTCCCCATGTAATATGTGTAGATTGTCTGTGTGCATGCATGTACAGACATATACACACACACACGCACACACACAGAGCTTAACTTTTGAGAACTTATTTCTTGGGCATCCAGGGAAAGTTAAGATGAATTATGGAGAATAGGGTGCTTACAGGGTAGCCTTGCTCTTAATATGATGTGTAGCTCTAAAACTGGTACTTTTTCCAATCTTTGACACAGTTATGAAGGGGTCAGTTCATGTACAGAGAGGGGCAGTGTCTGGTGCAGTTTTCTGTGTTAATTGGACAATTGTTAGGGGTATTTTGGAGGGAAATAGTCCATTTATCTACTGCAGCTATTTAACCTGTTTTCGGAGTCCTCCTTTCTACTATTCAGCAGGCTTTTTCCAATTTTCAAGTCCCTAGTCATAGAGATACCCTTGTCATGGAGAGCTTTTTCACAGTATCTGATCTGTCCTTTGTGTAGCAATTGGTTCTAGTCCTATGGCTGTAGCTCATAGGCTGGGTTGGCTGCTGCTCATTATTTTGCTCCTAGAAAACACTTCTCTATTTTTGTTTTCTTCGGAGTTTTTTAGTATTCAATGTGTTTAGCATCTATTGGTGTGGATAGCAACAGTATGGTGTCTATGAAGGATGGTTTGTCCAATTTCCTTATTTTTATCCAAGAAAAAGAAAATGTAAGTCTGCGTTATGGAATAAATTTTCAGTATTTAATAAGTCCCCAGTACCACTATTCACTATATTATTAGAAATGCATTTATTAAAGTGGTTTTTTATGTATTACGTGAAATACTGTCCTTGCAAAAGAGGCAAGTGCTGCACATGGGTGAGAAAAGTCCATAGATACGTAAAAAGGTTGTGGAGGGAGTGAATCTGACCTGCATGAAAAGGTAATGGGCATTATTGGTAAAACATTCCAAAACTCAGGCAGTGAGAAATAGCTTTTATAGTCAAAAGGTAAAATTGACCTCTGTGTCCCTTTAATCATGAATCTGACAGCACAGCAATTGTTACTGGTTGGTTGTGAGAGCCTTCCAAAGCAGTGTTAGGCAGTAAGGGCTGTCGGCAGATCGTAGGTGTCATGTGCATGGTGTACAGGCGAAAAGATAATCCAGTCCCAACATATTGCGAAGCTGGAACTCAAATATGGGAAAAAAAAAATTCTTCACACCAATGCACATTCTTTCTGATCGTGAGCTTGGAGCTTCTGTGTCATAACCTCTTGTGTGCATGTTCTTTTTTCATGTTACCTCTTATTAAATGCAATGTGAACTGTCCATCTTTGACTAAAGATTGACTTTCTGTTTCAGAATGCTTCATTTTTCTGTGTTGTTACTCCCCATCCACAAATAGAGTTTAGCTGCATGTCTTGACCTCTGGACAATTTGTTGAGATAATCATGTGGAGCTTGGGTATTATGGTATTGAGGAGTGTCTTCAAAGCATCAAGAGAATAAGGTGTTGATGGGTTTTGAGCCATTTCCCAGAAAACAGGTGCACTGAAAATCCTAATGGATGAAGAAGGTGGAGGATGCTTCAGAGATATGAAGGTTTAGAAGGAAGAGTGGTTTGATGAATCAGTCCAGAGAAGGCATAGCAGATTGTCCACACTGTGCACTTTAAAACATTGCAGAAGAGGAAAAGAATATTTACATAATAAAAAATGAAAAAACCTTGAAAAAATCAAAAGCAAAATCTGAATCCAGTCTGTAATAAACAGAGCAGGATCATCCTTCGTGTGTAGTTTAACGGTAGACCTACAGCAGAGATGATGTCCATGCAACTGAGAGGGTCTAGTTACTTTCTTTTTAATTCAGAGTAGTTTTCCCCTTGCTTTCACTTTCCCTTCTTCTCCTATGCTTTGTCCATATTCCCAATGACTGACTTCCCCTCTGGAATGTCAGTTTTTACATCCTTATGTGTGCAGTAAGAGATGGTACAGAAAGGCAGATGGAATGTTTGTGTAGTGGCAGCATCAGTGATTTCCACATGACAATGAATGAGTTAACCGTTCCTGTCCTAACTTTTGTTCCCAGCCATGTGTAAATAATTCATGTCAACAGTTATGAGCTTAATAGAAAAGGTGTCATTCATATCTGTGGGCATTGATTCAAAACCTATGGTTCTGTAGGAATAAGAATCCCATCAAACAATTAGGATAATCATAGTCATCAGTGAAAATGATCTGATTGGCCTTAGTTCTTATAAAGGCCTAATTTGATATGTTAAATCCAAATGTCTGGTAATTTCATTACTTACCTGGAAAAACACAGGTGGAGTCCGTGTTATGGGAAGTTGTACTTCTTAGATCAAAGTGATGCAACCCAGTGACAGTTAAAACGAACCAAAAAAAAGTGTAGCTTTTTACAGGGATGTTTAGGCTTTTGTTCGTTTGTTTGTTTGAACGCAAATTAATAATTACCCGGTTTGTGGTGGCAAATACCAGTCTCGGGAGCCTCTTTCAGCTGGGGATCATGTGCATTTCTAATACCAGCCCATCTAATCCTGTCTAGTTTGACACCCTTGATTGATACATCTTTGCTTTGTAAGTATGTTCACAAGTGCATCTCTTACATTTTTGTCAGTATGGTTCAATATATGAATTACTTTGTTCCTGATTGTCTCCTGGTAACATTTTTCAACAAAAGTAGTAGTAAATCATCAGCTATCTGTCTGCTCCTTCCTGCCTGCCTGTCTCTGCCTACAGCTTTGCTGTTTCTTTGTGGACTTCCTCTGTAAAATTTAGGACTGAAGGTGAAAACCTGCTGAAATTTTGCAATGCTAGTTAAACTGGAAGCACATGCGTTACTTAAAATGTGAAAACCTCATAAAAACTTACCATGCTGCCCTAAAACATATAAATACTGAAGATGTCTTTGTAAAATAAATTCCATGTATACTTGTGAAAGCTACTGTGTAAGAGGAGTTTGCCTGTATGGTATGGAACAGGTGCCTTCAACAGTCTGAGCAGAAGTTCTCTTTGAATTGTTGTTCACTCTCTTTTCATTTCTGTGTCTGAACGCATGTGTAGTGCATGTTAGTAGCAGATGGCATTTGCACCATCATTCACAGTTTTCACAGAATTGGAACAGGCAAAACATACAAAAAAAGCTAATATTTGGATTTTTTTTCTTTCCCCTAAATTGCATGTATGTGTGGGGATTGGTGGGAAGAGCTCTGTAAGTGAATTTGCATACGTGGATGCTCTTTAGCTACTTGCAGAAGATGAAATGTCAGATTGGAGCTGGTTCTGTCTGCTTTCTGGTAAATACAATTTTTTCATGCAAGTTCAAAAATACTTCACTGATAAAATGTATCTCAAGCTGAGGTCAGTGGTAGTCAAGTGCTCCTTCAACTGAGGACTAGTGGATTGTGTGTGTGGAAGAAGTTGTGGTTTTAATGACTGTTCAGACATGGAGTTGTCTGTCTGTTACCTTTTTTTTGGAATCAGCAAATAATAACACTGAGTACTGGGACCCGAACTCTCAGAGGCTGATAAACAGAGGTTTAAGGTTGATCCTCACAGCACAGGGTTAAGGCAGAACAGCATGACAGTACAGGCATTTAGGCAGTGGATGTAATTACTATGAAGATTTTCTCCACACACAAGCACAGAGAGAGGCCCTCCTTCCTAGCAGAGCTTTTAAAAGTGGAGTAAAGGAGATTGAGACCTTCACTCCTTGTTTTCCTTCTTAGAACTAATTTCTTTGTCTTTCCTAATGACTTCTTACACACACACACACACACACACCCACACACCCCCGAAATGCTCACTGGCACTGCTGCATCACTTTGTTGCTCACTTTTTGCGTTCTCCCATTTGTGTTCCATTTACAAGCATCTGTCTTTCCTGTCTGCTAACAGCCAGGCGCTATTTGCATATCTCTACTCTCTCACAGATTTGCCTTTCAGTATTTGACTCCTCTGGGGTATTTTTCCACCCTTCTGCTCTGGTCTCCAGGCATTTGCATCTTGTGCCTAGGACTCTTTCCCTTGGGACGGGGAGACTGTGAGGGTAACCTGGAGGTCAGTGGAGCAGCAGTGGCATCCAGTGGCCTTCTCGGTAAATCACAAGTTGAAATTTCTAGTGCTGAACCGTGGGCAGCTTGAGACTCTTCACTCCTCCTGTCTCATTTGTGAGACTGAGTGAAAGCTGTTGATCAAAATCAGGTATGTTGAAGACCTGGATGCTACTGTCTGCTAAGACTTCACACTGAGGTCAGGCATGTATAGTGCATTTCACATCGGGAGTTCCCGAGCTCTGGAAGTCACTGTCACTGTTCAATTTAACAGGAGAACTAATCTGACAGGGAACGTGTTTCCCTCTAGGTGTGAGAATATTTTTTTTTTTTCAGAGATACAGTTGTGTTGTTACTGGATACTGTGTTTATGCTACTGGGATTAATGTTAAACCAAGCACTTACTGTACAAATGAAAGAACATGTGATCAGTAAGAGTAAGGGAGGAACAGCAGTCTCCTCTAAGTCTCCAGGACTTTGTTGTGGTGGTCACTTTTTTTCAGTGTGTTGCAGCTTTTCATCCTCTTGTACCCATTTAGAGTGGAAACTTTTGAGAAAAAGTCTGCCAGCTGTTCTGTGGGTGATTGCATGGTGGCCTTGTCCTTCTGAAAGTTCAGAAGGCATGACAGAAAAAATGATGTAATTACAGAAAAAACTGCTACTAGTTCTGCCCTCTTCCTTCCAAGGAGGCCACTGTATAAGATTTTTTTTCGTTGCCTGAATACCTGGCATAATCACTTTTTTATTGTTTGCTGCTTTATTTTGCTTTATTTTTTTACTGATTATTTTATAAACTCATGAATCAAGTGCCTGATTATCTGCTGAGCAGTCTCAGAGATTACCTTTTTTTTTTCTCGTTAGGCATTTTAATTCAGATGCCATGGATATGCAAACATTTTTCCCCTCTGGCTGTGGTCTAATGAGTCTTTTTTGCCATCCGCTCTTTTAATATAAATGTATCTGGTTTAAAGAATACAACAACTGAACATACTCTCTTGCTCTGTGTTGGTACAGAAGCCTTAATACTGTGGAGTTTCTAGACGTTACTGTGAAACAGATAATAATAATAATAAGCAGCACTTAAATACAGTTAATCACACAGCCATTTGTAAGGAAGTCTGTTTTAGAGGACCTGCAGATTAATTTCTCTCCTGCTCTGTAGAAGAGAAGGTTTTTGACAGAATTTCCATATTTAATGGCAGTTTGGAATGGGGGAATTAAAATTAGTTGGGAGAGAGTGAGTGAGGCATCTGTTTGTTGGATACGTGGAGGGAGATATCATTCAAAGTCAGTTTTATGACAGCTTTAATAAAAAAAAAAAGGAAAAAGAAAATAAAGTGCTGCAAAATACATCGACAGTTACACTTTAGTTCTAAATAACTGCCTACAATTTTAGAGATTGTTGATGTACTCGTTTATTTCAGTGACAGCTTCATGTCCATGTGCTACAAGGGGGTCCCTGTGAAATGGTAATGAAGTCTACATATGGAGTAAGAGTGCCCTGAACTAATGCTTGCTTTTACACCAGACCATTACACCAACTATGTTGTGAATATTTCTGAAGTATTTACCAAGGCTGTCCTATAAAACCCCTTCATAGTTTCACCAGTTAGTAAGGGCTTTTCAGCTTAGAAGCTATATGAGCTTGCATTTGTATGACCTTTGTCATGTAGTGAATGTAATAAGAAAGTCTGATATTAGGACAAAGGAATGACGATTTGAAGGCTGGTGAAGGAAAGAAAAGGAGCAAATACATTCGCTGTCAATCTCAGTTGTGACCAGAAGGAGTTTTGTTCTTAGCTCTGGGAGAATACTTGATTATCTTGTCATGTGAAGGCAACTGCTCTGTGTCTGATGACAGCAGTGAGACAGCTGCCTAAAAAAAGAACGGATGAGTTGATCTTCCTCGCTGTGCTTTTTCTCTGAGGCATAAGCCAACTCTTAAAAGTGTGTAAATTAACAGAGGTATGTTAAGGGATATATCCTTGGTTGCTTCAACTGTATTCCCTACAAGCTTAGTTTTGTGGGCTTCATTCTTCTAATCTAGTGTTTGTTCTGAAAAGTGTTTTACTGTGGCTGTGTTATTTAATTTTATTGATTATAAAACAAGGAAAAATATCAACACCTTTTAAAAAGCAACCCAAACAAATAACGAACCAAAACATTCATTCAGCTACAAAAACGCCCTTTTCCAGTCTAACACAGAAGGCTTCTTAAAATGCTTTAATGCAGGTTGTTGTATTTGGGAGAGCCTTTCTTTTTAAGTTTGTTGGCTTATTGGTAGCCTCTTTTTCTTACAGACAGCTTTTTAAAATCTGCTTGACTTTTTCATTTGCAGTTTAATGACACTTCTAATCCACGAGATACAATGGTCTACAAAGTCTTCAAGTTGATTTGTGAGTGTTTCATTCTTTAGAAGACAGACCATTGTGTGTCACGAGATCTAGATGCCGGCACCCAAGTTCAAGGAGAATATAGGACGGGTGGCAGAAGTAGTGGAATTGGGATGTTAGTTATTCTTCATTTTTGGTGGTGTAATGCTGTCATAAGTACACTTTAATGAAAGACTTTGACCAGAAATGCCTATGCATAGCACGAGTTTAATGTATTATGACTAAGAGGAATGTCCGAAGCACAGCAAAACGTCTCTTCTCATTTGCATTTTTGCTGGGATTGATCACCTGGTATGAAAGATTCTAGTCTTTAGTACAGTATACGCTGAAGAGTCTTGTGTAACAAACAATGCTATTGTATATGTATGCTTTTGTATATAGAAACATATAAGAAGTCTGATGGAGTTAATAAGGTTGTTCCTTTGCTGTCAGGAAACTGTAATGTGGTTTTAATGTCCTCTTCAAGATCTATAAAGTCATTAAAACTAAAATTGTTCTACAATAAATGCAAGCCTAGCAAAATATTTTATTTTCATTAGTCATGGTAGTTTATCTAATGCTGGCTGTGTGTTTAAGGTCTTCACAGTCATTAGCTCAGAACATGCTTCTTCAGTTAGCCTTGTATTTTAATTTTAGGAGCTGACACAGTAAAGGGAAAGCTTAGCTACCTAACTTCTGCCTACCTTGTTTTATTTTTCTTGTTTAAAAAAAAAAAAAACAAAACAGAAAAAAAAAATATTGCTCCAGATATATTAAGATTTGCATGAGAAATAATAACTTTTTATTCTGTATTCGTGTCTTTGCTCACAGAGGAGGAATTATTCAGTAATTTGTCCATATTCAATGAAACGTGTGTGAAGTGGCAAAGGAGAACTGGAAGACTGGGAGTGCAGGAAACATACACAGTAAGTGGGGCAGTATTTGAGATTGGGAGTATCTTTGTCCTGGCTAATTCTGGTGAGTCAGCAGTGGAGATTTGTCTCGTGCGTTTTGTTTGTATGGTAATTTGTCTCACTGCTCCCAGTGAACTGCCTAGAAACCTAAAGGTGGCTGGGCTAGGAAAGAAACAAATCCCTGTCCTAAAGTTAGGTGAAAAGCTCAAAAGCTGTTGGGGTTCCATTGCAGTAAATCACCTGCACACCTGCTTGAAACTATAAGAAGCGTTTCAGCGCAAATTTATGTTTTAGTTAAATGCAGTTGTAGAGCTCAAGGTCACGTTGACATCAAAAACATTGCAAAACTTGAGCTCTGTCCCTGTCTGTGATGCAAACATTTCAAGTAAACAGTGTTATCACTTGCAGATACTGGATGTAACTTGTTTTAGAAATAGGAAGTATATTGAAATACCCTGCCTTACTCAAAAGATTCAACCATCTTATATTTGAACATTTTAGGATTGTTTTTTAAAGAAAATTGTAAGCAACATGGGTAACTACTTTTTTTTTCCATTTTTTTTTTTGCTATCTATTCTATAATCTAGAATAAAAGTTAAGATATAAATTCTCGGAAACACAATAGTTCAATCAGCGTTATCGAAAGCCAGAACAGTATGATAAGAATTCCCATGCTTTGAGAATGATAGCATCCCAAGAAAGGTTGGTTTTTTTGAGCATGTACAAATAGGGAAAAAAGAAAAAGGGGATTATTTAGGGTCTCCAGGGTGGGTAGGTTAATGTGGAAAATAGGTTTCAAGATTGGGTAATAAGTTTGGAAGACAATCTGTCTTTCTCTTCCTGTCTTATAAACCAACTTATTTTTACTTTGGGTGCTTTTATTGAGCACTGCTGAGATGGAAAAATCAAGTTCGCCATTACTCTTACCAGTTCAAAACCAGCACCAGTTTTTCATGTACCCAGTGGTAACTGGCAAGCTGTGTATCTCTGGTGTAGTGTGCTCTGTGCTGAGGATGATGTGGATATAGACTACATGCAGTAAATTTCAGAACACAATCTGGACTGCCTTGAGCTCATCTAGATAAGTTTAGTCTGTCCCTTCATCTCACACAAACAACAGGGTTTTTTTTCACTGCACTGGGATGATCTTAGGGCAGCTTGTCTTTTACTGTTGTTTGGCATTCAGTCTTACTACTGATTCCGTAGGGCAAGGGGAAAAACTAGAAATAAGAAAGTAGCCAACAGATGTAGTTTCCATCTGTGTGCTGTAAACAAGAAGGAATATTTACTTACACCTTACTATTTGTATTGGAGATGTTTGTAGGGTCCACATTATAGATTCCTTCTATTTATTGTAGAAATATATGAAAAATTATTCATAATTTTAAGTCTGAAATTAAATATCTAATTTATTAAACCATCTTGTTGCACCAAAACAGTGAGTCACAAGCCTATTTTTTTGATTGAGCTCATATTCTAAAACAGATGTAATCCTAGGTTCTCAAGGCTTAGTTGAACTTGTATTCTGAATTTTGGAGAGCCACAACCAATTACACCATCATTTTTGTTAATCCTTTAATAGTTTCACATAGTGGGCCAAAGATGGGATGAGAAGACATTCTCGGAAGGTGCGATATTTAACATCACTACAAGCGAAGATAATCCAAAGGTGTGTTTAGATCTCAGCTCTGGCAGTAACTACGTGGTGAATATTACTACCATCTCTTCTACAAACATCACTGTCTCAGTTACGGTAGCAGTTCAGACAAAGGGTAGGTTGTGCTTTGTATTCTCTGTGCTTATAAAAGAACTTGCTATGCTGCAGAGTTCACTGTTTTGAGTCTAGCAGATAGGATAACAGGCTGTCTCCTAGACTATATCATTCTTGATGCTGACTACACACATGTAGCCACCATCAGCATGCTCTTTTTTCTGGAAGACGTTTTTCTTTCTGCTCACGGTGGCCATTGAGTCTATGAGTAAACAGAGCAGTGGCAGTAAGTCCCCTTCAGAAAGATTTGGCAAACTTGCTTCTTCAGGATATTTGTCTTCTGTGTGAGGCAGGATTGGTGCAGTGGCATTCCTGACTACATGCTGAAATTTCAGTCCATGGTACAGTGCTTACTGGTTTCCATTCCTTGCCTTGAAAACTGATTCTCTGCCTGTGGGAGAATTCCCAATTGCTGAGCTGTATGATACTAATCTAAGTAATGTGAATATTATAGAAAATGTTCCTACGTTTAGCAGTGATGAGCAGTGTTCTGGCAGTTTGTCAATAATTGTAGAGAAGGCATTTTCTAACAGCAGGTTTCTGCAGTATTTTTGGTCGTGGAAACTTGAAGCTTGCCTTCTGACATACTAATTCTGATGAGACAGACCTTAAGAAATAATTGCCTTTGGAATCCACGAAAATGCTTTTTCTCTTGTGCTTTTTCCTAAAGGGCATCAACTGTGACAAATTGCTCTATGATAACTTTTATTTCCATCAGAAGGTCTAAAGCCCTGGATCTTTCTGTTATTATAACCTCCCTAGATCTGGACAAATAAATCCTATCTTGATTTCCTGAATATCCTGCTTGGGTTTATCTGAAAGACATTTTCTCTGGAATATGTTCATACTTTATTTACTGTGTGTGTTCATTCAAAAAGAAACAAGATTCTACCTCCTTCTCAGAAGAGAATTAAAATAAAAACCTTTTTATTTTTTATTTTCAGCTACTTGTATTCAATTAAGATGAAGAAAGTGAAGTTTTTATAATAAGTTATTCCCTTTTTTTATTGTTTCTACAGTAAAGGAAGCTTTCAATAATGTATTAATTTTTAATGAGACCTGCTTGAAATGGCGGAGAAGTGTCAGGGGAACTGATGTGGAAGACAGATATTCAGTAAGTGATGATCAGTATTTTGAATCTAGAAAACCATTTACATCAATCACCTATGTGAAAAAAAACCTGTAACTTTTCAAACACTTGCTGCTGGCAGTGTTCCTTATCCTAATAATGTCTCTCATGAAAACACAGGGAGTAAGCTTCCATAGCAACCTTCAAAAAAGAAAGAAACCACTATGCTCTTTTGGTAGTCTCCTGCTTCCTGCTTATTTTCCACCCTGTTCTACTCTATTTTGCCTTCCCTATCTGTACTTTCAACTTTGTCATGTTCAGGCCTCAGACAACTCTGTTCCAATTCCACAGAGTCAGTCCACTGTGTCTCGTGACATGCCTTCAGTCTTCCCTCATCCCAACAGGCCATTTCTGTCTCTGCCAGACTCTTGACCACCTGCTGTTGTCTCAAATCTCTGTGAGCTAAGAGGTGCTCAGAGGTTATCTGAAGGCACAGTATGTATTTAAAGGAAAATTAGCACATCATTAAAATACAGCGAGCATTTTAGTTTTCATTAATAGAGAAATGATCAGGAGAGGTCTTAATAACTTCATGATCATTTGGCACATCAACAACAAAACAAACACAAAATCCAACTGAAACAATGAAAAGAACATGGTTCTGTAAATATGCCTGGAAACAGCTATCTGTAGGCAGGTCCTGGAGGATACTTGGCATTTTGACATAGGTCGAAATGACTTGATTTTGACTTGATCCTCAGGGTCAAATCAGAGAGGTGTTCATGTGAGCTTACTTTTATAACTAATCACTTTGCACTACGAGGAAATAATACAATGAAAGTGCACTATTACTGGAAGCCTGTACGTTTGCAGGAAATCAAGAATTGGGGGAAATTACAGTACTAATAAGAAAATAGGATAGACTAGGAGGAGGAGAGGTGAAAGAACTACGACAATGTCAGAGCTGATCTAGAGGACTGCAGTTCTTGTTGAATTTTGGAAGCATTTGAATTTGAGTAATTGTCAGCGCCAACATTTTTGGTACTCTCTATGCAGTGATGTATTTTTCTGCTTTCTCAGACATGACATGACTGAATGCAGATATATTAAAACATTGCAATTTCCATGCCTTGACTGTTTTGTTACAGTTTCATGTGCAAGGCCGGCGCTGGTATCAGAAGGAGTTCTTTCATGAAATGACCTTCAGCCTTACCACACACAAGCAGGCTCCAGAAGTGTGTTTTGATTTACAGCCAGGCACCAATTACTCTGTTAATATTTCCATGGTAGCTTTGAATTTTTCACTGCTCGTTTCCATGACAACACAAATAACAGGTAGGTCCCGCCATTTATTTTATAAATTTACAAAAGCATCTGTTGGGTGCAAGAAGCTTGAGTGAAACAGCATTGTTGATCTGTGTTGTATGGTGGGTTGGCAAAGTCCTCTTTCCATGCCCAGAATTGTTCATTGTTTGATTTCACAGATTTCATAGGGTTGGCAGTCCAGCAGTACAAGGGGGAGAGAAATGGGGGTACAATGTTTTCAAGTGTCATTTTGGCACAGCAGGGGAAAGATAGTTTGGTGGGTTAGATGCAAGATGGGTAGATAGGGGAGCTGCATTAAATTCCCTGCCATATTAGAGGCTAAGTCACTTTTTCAGTATGAGTTCTCACCACTGTGAAGTGTAGATAATAGCACAACTGCACTTCATGTGGGTATTCAAGACAACACATATCACTAAAGTTTGCAAGGATCCAAAGTACAGAGAGTCCTGCAACTACCTCAGGCAGATACCTTCATCTGCAATTGTTAAAGTACAAAACTTGAAAGGCATTTGAGCGGTTCTGTAGGGAAGAGTCTCAACTTCACTATTGAGCAAGATGCTTGTATGGCACTAAGGTGCTGTGATAAAAAACATACGTCGCTTTTTAGCTCATTTTTTGTTTAGAACAAACAGTTCTGAACAGTTTTGCACCATCCCGATACTGTCAGACTTTCTGAATTAGGTTATTACTGTTGCACTATTGAGTGCAGTGTTTGGTACTGGTATCGTTCTTCCCGTTGGGGCCACAAATTGGAATTCCGAAGAAACAACAAAGCTCTCTGAGTGTCTATAATTCTGTTCAGCCACTAGATGGAACCGGTTCTCTTCTGACTGCTCATGAAGAATGAGATTTGTGGTGGTTTTGAAATTGATAGTATTACAGTATTTGTAATAGTAAATCTAAGGTTTTTAAGCTTCATGAAAGGCAAAACATCTCTCATTTCCTAAAGCTACTGCTTAGGATATACGACCTGTTTTTTTTTAATTTAAATGAAATTACAGTAAGATTTGATAATGCATTTTCAGAAGTTTCCCACCTGTCACTCAGAAGTAGCGTCCAGGAGTTCCTAAGTACATATAGTTTCGTAAAAACTAGTAAGCTGTCTCAGAATTTGGTTGACTGAGGTAATTTTTTCAATACATACTCAGAGTAAAGGCGTAGCTCTTTACACTGTTGTCCTGTGGTATTTCCTAAACTCTGCAGGGTTGCATCAAGTCAGTTGCTCAGTAGAGCTAGAGAGAACACTTTGCAGCAGGTGCTTGTGAAATAGTATTTGTTCCTTAGCAGCTGGCATGTTTCCCTCTCTGTTGAGTTAGTGCTTAACAAATGCATATGCGTAGTCCCAGAAAAGGTCTTCGTGTAAAAGTTAGGTCATTTCTATTTTGAAAGAAGATCCTGCTACACAAGCCATTTTATATCTGGTAGTTACTTTTTTCAATAAGCAATAATAGGTAGGCGTTGCTCTGTCATTAGCAATCTTCATGCAAAACTTGCCGTGCAAACACTCCATGTTGTGCCTTTTTAATAGAAGACAGAGAATAAAAGTATGTCTTTTTGCAGTTGAAATTGAGTGAAAATTAAAAAGCCAACAGCAATCATGCTGCAAAGCTCACCAAATAATGATAATTTAAATAAGATTTTAAATTTGTTGCTATTTCAGTTAATCTAAAATGAAAAGGATACAGTTAAAATAATTTTTCTGGCAGTGTCCCTTTGACTTCAGTGCCTTATGTTTTGGGAATTGCATTATCTGTACGAGCAATTTAATTTGTACTAAAACTATTTAAATAAATTTTAGAGTAGGTGTATAATTTGCTTCTTCATTTGTCCAGTTATTTTGTAATGATGTACATTGTTGAACCAGAAGGTTGTGTTTCCAGGATGAGTGGAATGATCTCAATTTTTCTGCCAGTTTAAGTCTGAAAAGTGGTTTTTGGCTCTGGGGGTTTTCTGGCTAAATAGTACGGTTTACATGCAAGATATGCCTTAAGCGCAGAGGCTCTAAGGAAGCTGACTTAAAAAAGTGTTTTACTGTTAATGTACTGGAGGTGGCCTCATTTGTTGTCTAAGGTTCCATACAGCATCCTTTAACAAATGCACAGTCAGTTGGTCTGTTTCCCCAGCTGGGTGTGAATCCAGATGTTGTATCTGCTTCACTTCCATACACCTCCCACATTTTGAGAATTCGGGAAATCTTAACTGTGGAGTTTCACCTACTGTGAAGAGACATGTCCCAGACGGTTGGCTGAACACTGCCTAACAGGCTTAATTTCCTGACAAGGATAGTCATCTGTGTAAATTCAAAAAAACTGTTGCAGAATACAATAAGCATGTATAATGCTAGCGATAAGTTTGGGTCTTCTTTCAAAAAGGAAGATTTGTAAATGCATATTAAGAAATCTACTTCTGTATCCTGAATATCTATATTTATATCTATGTATCTCCTAAATGAGGATTTGTTATATCCATAGTGTTTCTAAAGAAAAAAAAAGCAAGAACTAGGGACTTAAAAGCCTGCTTTTCTGCCTGCCAAGTAGCATCCTTTAAAAACAGTTCTCTGCTGAGCACAAGGTTGGTTTTGCCCATCATCTCGTGGATGGTAAATACAGCCTAGTAAATGCTTCATGGATCATTAAAATTCTGCTCCTTTCATACTGCCAGTAGCAGGCATTTTGCACTGTCTTTCATGTTATCTTAGCTTATTTTAGGCAAGCTCTCAGCACCTGTATACTTGAGATAGGAAATTGAGTCAGTTATGAAAACTGATTAGTGATTATATTGTAGTTGTAAAAAGATGATAGCAAGACTGTCTTTTAAGCAGAAGGGAGTTCGTGTCTGTTTCCAGGGAAGGAAAGGAGTGACTTGTGGGTGTACTTTCTCATTCATTATTTCTGTTGGGATTACACTATTTACATGTGGCTCTGTTCATTATCGTGTTTGAAGATCATTTGTTAAGGCATGGTCAGACAAGGCATTGTTACATTAGCTGTTTTCATGTAAGAAATTAAGAAGACTGAATTTTGTAACCACATCCTAGTGTTTGAAAACCAGGATAATAGAGAAAGAGCTAATGCTTTGGCTTTCGCTTTTAATATCCTAAGTAGGAGTAACTTCTTCAGTTGAGCCACATTAAAATACTGTAGATATTTGAATCTGTTTGCAACCCTTGCTTTGGGATAGATTTGTTATGTTGGATGTGACAAAATTGTGGTCTTTGGGAAGTCATGAATGCCTACTTATTTATGGTGTCTGGCTAGCTTTTTTTTCTTTAGAGCAGTTCAGTTTCTGTCTGTAAGACAGAAAATTTTCTGGACACTAGAAATACCTCTTTCATGCCAGAATTGCTGCATTACATTCCCTTCTTGTAAAAATAATTAATATGAGATTCAATGATGATTTCTCATTACTCTTCCTCCTCTCAACTTTTTGCTTAGAATCAAGGTGTGTTTTGAGTTTATTCTATGCTTACTGTTCACACATTCTGCTGTTTCTTACATATTTGTACATGCACTTTCTGGTGGGTTTGACCTCGAGCCTGTGTAGTTCAGACAGTTGTAGTTCCTATGTTTCTCAATTGCTATTCTTTTTGTTTTAGTCCAGGATATAACATGCAGGCCACACACTCTTGTGTCTGTACCCTCTCTGTCTTTGTATGAATACGTAAGTCAGAAAGTTGACTCACAAGCAGGGAGTCTAGAAAGGGATTTGAGTTAGAAAAGTGCATTCCATCACACGCTAAGTATATTCTTCCAGAGCCCTGCACTTTCATCACGGTACTTGAAAAACAAATTACTTTACAGATCAGGTTGTTGATGTCTAATTTGTTTGCCCATCCATGGATGTACGCCANCCCCAATACGTTATTATTCTGCTCTATTGTATGATGGAAAAGGTTTACACTTGTTCTTTCATAAAGGGACTTCTTTAAGGTCTGGAAAAGGAGGGAAAACCCAAATCTAGTTTCCAGTGAAGAAGTGAAAGACTGTTGGAGATGTGGTGATTTGACAGCTCTTACTCTGACAGCACATTATGTGTCTCCAGAGAGACAGTCCATTTCAGTGTGCAGCTTCAGACTGCAAGTATTGCAAAGAAAGGAGTTTCTGATTTATGTAATGGGGAAAGGGGAGTGATTAAAACCTGAACATGATTTTTTTTTGTTTGTGTTTTTTTTAACTTAGGGAGGAAATTAGCTGCCAGTCCTTTAAACACTTTCATACATATATTCATGCAGGCACTTTGTATTTTTAGGCAGAGGCTATTCAAATGCATGATGTTTAAGTTCATATGAACTCTACTTCTTTGTCATTTTTCTGATCTCCTTCACAGCAATAATTTTTTCATAAGTATTTGTGAAACCGTGATTGTTCTGATCACCTCTATCATTATGTTTACAGAGCACTTGGTATAGGTGGTAAAGTCTTTGCTTTATAGTCAGTGCTTTAGATGCTGAACAAAATTCTTTGCTTTTTCAGTGGGTGTTCTTTAGTATTGCTTCAGGTACTCCTTTAAAAATGTATAGTGATGTATCTGCATCAGTCTTTATGTTGTCCTCAACTAGTTCATGTAATTAGCATTAAGTAAAATGAATGAAATGCAAAATGGAAAAAAAACCAATATAAGAATAGGCTACAATGGGGAAGAAGATAAATCGTAAGGTCTTTTCAGCTATGAATTTACACATGAACAGGTCACACATCCACCCTGTTAGTATATCTGTTTTTAAGACATGATCTTTAAAGAAGATTTAAGTTATCATTTTCTGTAGATGTGGTCTTGATTTATTCAACCTCCTTCCTTCCATCCCACCATCCTTTCTTTAAGAAATGTCTTTCTCCAAGTTAAAAATCACTTCTCTTTGTTAAAGCAATTATACTATAATAGGTACAATAAATTTAATTACACTTCAGACAGTAGTACAAATGGTAAAAAACCTTGTCTATTCTATCAATATCTCTACCTTACCTTTTTTTTTTTTAATTTTACAGCAGTATTCTTGACTTCCTTGTTCTAAAATTCAGTAAAAAATTTTTGGACATAAATCCCTCAAAGCCTTAAGAAAAATCCCTGTTTGCAGGAAATTAAGATCATGCAAATATTGTTATTTCGGTGAAGGGTTGTTTCAGTTAGAACTTTGCTGTAAGAGGAATCTTTGATTTGACTTCCCTGAACTTGGGAAGAGTTGCTATCTGGTTTTGGAGTTTGTGGTTCAATTCCATTACTATTTTTAAAGCTTTATTGTTAGCCCAAAATGATGAAGGGAAGCCATAAAGAGAGCTATGCTGGCACCAAGCAAAGGTTTTTTAATAAGGTACAAAACATTCAGTTTCATGGTTTTCTGCATATCCATATATAGGGTGGGATAGAAATGGATTTGTGCATTTATTTTTGATGTGTGTGTGTACATGAAACTTAAATCTTTCTTGCCTCAGTTATATATCCAAAGGTAAGTAGTACAGTGTTGTCCAGAGTTACAGGTTCAGAGCTGTACAAAAGGTCAGGTGACAGGAAAGGCATTAAATTTTGCTGTTACCACTGCTGGAGAATGTCATAAAAGTGTTCATATTCCTTGTATTGCAGCAGTTTACCTCTGAAGTCCACATTCTGCAGCAGTAAACAGTATTGGCAAAAAACAGGGCATTAAAACAAGAAGTAAACAGCTTATTTCCAGGATTATAGAAAGAAATGCAGCTGTTCCATTGTGAAGTTCTTTCCTGATAAGTAACAGCGAACTGCTTCCAACATGCTAGATTTTTCTGAAGAGGATGATTACAGTATAACACCAAGCAGGCTTTTGCTCCAGCGTTGAGGTGTGTGCTGTTTCCCTGTGCTGTTGCAATGATAGGCACCTCCTGGTGTGCGCTTCTTTCCTGTAGTCTGCCTCCATGTTCAGAGGGAGACTCAGTAGATGGATTCTTATCGTAGAAAATGAGCCTGTGTCTGAAATGTCCAAGTGTTAGTAACACAGCACTGCTGTGACAAGGAAGTGGTTAGAGTGGGTCTATCTCTGGATACACTTGCATTTCTTGCTGCGTTCTTCTGTGTTTTCCTGGTGCTGCTACAGATACATTAGTCTGTTCTGCTGGTGAAGTGTTAAAAAAACCCCAAAAACGTTTAACAAAGGCAAAGTGCTAACAGCACCTGAACAGACTGGAAGACCTTGCTTTCTTCTCACAATCCCCCTAGTGCAAGTCCTCATCTCTCTGTAGCATTACCCTTTTCCCTCCACCTGTTCTAGATGGTGTTAAGTTAGTATATTTTCCATGTGGATTTTTAAATCTGGAAATATGATGAACTCACAGAAGACTTTTTTTTTTCTTTTAAATGTTAAATTTCTGGAGAGATGCTTCTTCTACTAAAAGTTTGTAGTGGCCAAATATTGCATATGGCATAACTGCTTCATAGTTTCCTTTCTGGTCACTGAAGCAAAAATGAAATCCATTCCTTTTATTTATTAGTATTATTAATGTTCATTATTATAATTACATTAAATATAATTATAACATTATAATTAACATTAATACTACTTCACATTCTTGCAAGTTGTTCACTTTTCTTAAAACAGGGAGGTTGTCTTCAGTGTGCTTGTTGTTTGTAGTAACTTGGTTTTTTTACCAGCAACTAAAAATGGCAAAAGACTCCAAGCTTTAAAAGCACTGTGTGTTTTTTCAGATATTACTCTCTTTTGACCACTTACTAGGGCTGTCACTGCTGGATGGCTATTTATTTTCATGTTTTGTATTTTTCCTGTTGAATTACAGAAAATTAAAAAATGTAATTCCTAGGAGCTTCGCGGTCTTTTTGTCCCCTGTTCCCCTTGCACTGCTTATCTGGAAAAAAGATGCAAAAACGTTGCACGCAGTGTACATTCTGGGTAGCATTAAAGAAGAAAATCACAAGTTTTTCTTGGAAATTGGAAAATTCTCAAGAGAAATTAATAACAGTGTCTCCTGGTAATATTGGATGCCAAAGAAAGGAAGATAGGAGAAATGTATCAGATGAATCTACCCTGACAGATACATTTTCTTGTCACTCTGTTCACTAGCAATGTCTGCGCTAAAGAACTGTTGAAGTTAAGGGAGGGTTTACAGGTCTTAAGTTCTGTTTGCTTAGGTTTGCAAGGTGCAAAGGACATAAAGGCTGGCTGTCAAATATTACTTGTTCATTTATTTTGTTCAGATAGAAATACTATCTATACATTTTACAATATCTGCAGTTGCAGAAGTATTGAAAAGACTGTCTGAAGTGAATACCATTTCCTGTTCTTGCAGGCAGTGATGCAATGCTCTTCATTAACTCAGAAAACTATGTGAAAGGGTTTTCTGCCCTGTCTGTTAGAGGGAAGCCACTGTAGAACATTAAGGCTTTGCTATATATAAACCTTATTCTCTTTTCAGTCCTAAACATTTGTAGCTGTTTTTTTCACTGGTAGTTCACCCAGATCCTGGTTTTGAAGAGGACCTGGTAGAGGGGAACTACCATTGTAATTCATTTGGCTAAGTACACTTTCAGGAGGTTCTCTTGAGGATGATCTTTGCAAAGGGCAAGGTAGGATTTTTGTTGCCAGGGGTGCTTGTATGGCCTGTTGTCTTTATTTGGGGCATACAGTGCTTAAGTTGTTCCCTTCCTGTGTTTCATCTGTTTAAAGCAGAGATCATGTAGGCTTTCAAATTCCTTTTTCATTGTCTACAAAGACAAGATTTGTTTCCCTCATATAAGACAATTTCTCCTTTATTTGGATCATTCTTGTAGTCATCCTCTGCACTGGTTTCACTTAGCTCTATTGGACTGATGATTGCAACTGCAGACACTGAAATAATCACAACTGGGCCTTTTGTACCTCTGGTGGTACTATTCCACCACTGTATTTCATTACAGAAGTCTGTTTCTTAGGCTTTTTAGAGCAGCGTTGTCCTTTTTTTTTTTTTTTTCCTGTTACCATTTTGAGATGTGCTACTATGCTCTTCCTACTACTCAAAAGAATTTAGAACACGTAGCAGAAAAATCCTTGCTAGTAGCAAGAGGTTATCATCATGTACTTTATACTGGTAAATTTTCATCCTATTTTTGCAAAATAACAGCTGTAAAGGTCATTCAGTTCTTCTTGCATGATGTCTCCATACTGTTCAGGTTTACAATAGCTAACATTGTTTGAGGAGCAAAATTAATCTGTACGCAGATTTTGCACCATGGTTGTTTACAAAACGCCAGACTTAGTATTTACTTTTTTTTAGTCTTGGAAGAACTCCTCTAATAACCTTCCTGCAGCCCAGCAGTTACACTTCCAATATGCTGTATTTTGCTAGCTCTCAGTTTACCAACTATTTACGCACTTTACAGTTTTTTCTACTAAGCCTCATTTTCTCCTGCTGAACTAAGGAATTTCTATGTTTCAACATACTTGTGCAGCTATCTGTATTCCAGCTGTTTGAAAAAATCTATGCTTCTAAGCAAGATTTTGCCTGACATGACTTGACTTTGGCAGTCTGCATTGGCTTTCTTTTGTTTGTCTCCATGACATTGATTATTCTTTCTGACAGTGCTCTGAGGCCTTTGTTTTCTGTATGTAAACACTGCATTTGTTACTCTTAGTCAGATGCCACCTCAGCAGCTTGATAACACCAGTTTTCAAACAGCCTAGCAATACCTGTAAGTATCTGTGCTAGTTATTTCGGACTTCTGGGGTGGACAGAGTCTATGCTTCACACTCTGCCGCCTCGGTTGTGTACACTGAAGCTCTTTTCATTTTTGCTTCCAGGCTTACAGTGGTATTTTTTATTATCATAGCACCAGACTCTGTGTGTGTGCAGGTGTCATCATTGCTGTTGAAATTACAGGCAGAAGTGTTTGTTCAGGGTTGGCCTTGATGCAAATTCCCACTAAATCAAATTAGAGCTCTGTACCCATATTGAAATCCAATTTAAGGGGCTAGATATTGCTAGCTGAGTGTGAGCAGTAACTAAGGAAGTTGCTTTCTTGAAGGTGTTTTTGGCGCTAATAGATTCTCCTTTATTCATACAGTTTTATTTTTTCTGGTGGGCTGTGTGCCTGGAGTTTGATATTTTTGTTGTTGACGGTTTTTTTGTGTGTTTTTTTTTTTTGTTCTCCTTGACCATTTGAGTTAGTCTAATAAATAATACTGTTTATTCCAACAAATCTTTCCTGTCTCATTTCTCTGTAGTCTTACCATCATTTTTGGGCATCTCTTTTTTTTTTTCCAAGCTAGCAGATATGCTTCAGTTTGGGGGTTGAGCTGGGGCTGCCATGCCATCATGCTTGTATTTGTTCTGTGTTTTTCTTGACCAGACTCTTTACGTTGCCTGCAGACTTTAGCTGTCAGTTGTTTGAGACTCAGTTAACAGAGGGGAAAAAATAGCTAGGAACCCTCACGCCTGAAATATTTGTAAAACCTCTCTGAAGCATTGGTATTTGTTTACTTTTTAGATCCTCCTTTCCCAGATGTAGAATTTGTTGCAGTAAAAGGTTCTGCACCCTTGCTCCGACTCCGGAAAGCAGAAGATCGAAATGGACCGATCAGGTTTGTCTGTGTGCACTCTTCACCCGTTCAAAAAACATTCTGCAGATTTATGTGACTTACATATTGGAACGTTTTGTGGGGATTAGATTATTTTTGTTAGCGACGGGAGAAAACTTCAGCTGTAACTCCCAGTTTCTCCTCCCTTAGCAGAGTAATATTTGGCCTCAGACTCTTCCCTGCTTTCTGGAACAAAATTCTGTTTTTGATAATTCTGACATTTCACTGTTGGTTTTGGTCTTTTTTCCTTTATCCACGGTGAAGTCACAGTAGACTCTTATTGATGGATCCAAGCACACCTCTACCCAGGTGATTTTTCTTTTCCAACAAACTCATGCAGCCAGTACTTTTTTTTTTTCTAGGAGCCAGAGGAAATGGTGAACAATGTCTGTATTTATGTATATTCTGAAGTAGTGTTTTCATGTTAGTGTATTACTACCAAAATTTCTTTCTAGAGAAAAAGGATTTACACCTTATTAAGTGCTGCTTGTGATAGCAGGCAAATGTAATTTTAACCCAGCATTACCCCAAAACAAAAAAATATTTGAAAGCTAACAAGTTTCAGGAAATGACTAGTGTAACAGCCCTAATAATTAGTCTTTCTATAATGGGATACCATAGACTAAACATTGTTTTGAGAGGTCTGAATTTGATTTGATTAATTTATTACAATTTATTACAAATGGTATCTGTCCTCTCCTTTCTTAAACAGAGAAAGTATTGTTTCTGGTAAATTTGTAGGGGCCAATGATGTATTGTTTCATAAATGAACTTATGCATTAGATGAGAAGAGTAAGAGATAGCCTGCAATAACTTTAGTTTGATGCTCTTCTGAACATGAAGAAACAGGTAAAGTTAATGGGCACGTGATGAGGAGAACCAGCTCTAAGCTGTGCATGCGGTGCTTTTTGTTCAAAATGCAGTGGAACACACAGAAAGAAATACTTTAGTATAAGAAGTGTTCATCTTGGACATTGTCTTTTCTATTTGTAGCCTCTTAAGTGGTTTTTATTATCAATGTGAATTAATGAATGTCTGATGCTTTGTACATTGAAGTGAGGGCTAACATTTACTTTTTTTGTTTCACTCTAGTCTTTATCAAGTGATTGTGCTTCCTCTGGGTTTGCAAAGCACTTTTATTTGTGACTCCTTTGCTGCTGCAACTTTCTTCAGTAATACCACTGAGGCTAAAGGATATGTGGCAGCAGAATTTCGGGCGAAGGATGTTGCTGATAACATGTCAATTGCTCTTGGAGACAGACATTACTATGGGAAGTTTTATAATGCCCCTTTAAAGCTGGGAGAAGAATATTGTGTTTTTTTGAGAATAATAAGTGAGTGGAATAAGGTAATGGATGTTTTAAAACCTTTTCTTGATACATGTTGAATGAAATGTTGCTGGGTAAACAAGAGGAAGATGTTAGCTTTGTTTTAAATTTTTTATGATGCCGCAAGGATCTGTTAGTTGACAGAACTAGATTAAGTCTGAAGCTCTCTAAAGAACTCTTGTAATTCCTTACAAATATTTATGTCATTGTAATGTTGGAGCAACTCTGGATTCCAAAAGGCAAACAATGGGAAAAACTAAAAATGAATGGCCATCACTGCCCTCAGTAATTGAGGTTGTCTGTATTGGGCCAGAATTTAGTGAAAGAGATTAGTATGAGAATCTGAAAATTACTCCTTAGCAATAAAAAAATTCACCAATTTTAGTTTTTAATTGAATATTTCATAACAAAATATTCCAGTTCTCCAAATGACAAGGAAGAACATATTTTTTCATGTGTGTTACCTTCCACGTAGCAATGAATCATAACTCCAGCTCCTTTGGGAAAGCCTTGTGGAAAAAAGGGCATTACTAGCATTATTTTTTTTTTCATTTTAAAGTAAATATGTATTTTAATTAGATACAAAGACTTTCTGAAAGGTGCCTCTCAGCTGTTTATGCTCCAGTGTCTTAGCTCTCATGATGTCATTATGCCACTCGTTTTCCAGTCATTATCTATCTGAGGGGTCAACAGCTTGTAATTTTTTCATAAGTCTCAGTAGTAGGACACTTTTCTCATATGGACCAGGGGATAGACTTTTCATGGGCAGACAGTTCCTGAATGTCAAATGTAAATAAAAACAGAATAAAGCATCCCCTTCTAAAGAAAAAAACCACCTAAACAGTGCCTCACCCTGCCACCCAAAAAAATTAAAATAGAGTTTTGTGGCTTTGTGTATACAGCACGAGGGAAGGACACATGCAAAAACTGATCTGTGAGTCACTTATAAATAATTCTCTACAATTTTGGAAGCCCACGCCCAAATTTCAGTAAGTGAAAACAGCTTCTATTAAGAAATGTAACTCTGCCTCAGTCCAAAGTGAGTGAAGTAAAACAAGTACACGTAATAGACGTTACTGGCATCTGCTAAGCTGTGCAGCATGTGTTTTGAGAGGTACCTACTTTAACAGTAGTCTAAGAAGATTTTGTAGCACAGATAAGGTGATTTCTGATCCTGATACGAGTCTGTTGTTTGTCATAGATTTTTAATCAATTGTCTGAGGGAATAAGTAGGGAAATGACATTTGAAGGGATTCAATTCATAAATAATGTTAAGCTAGCCCAAAATACCCTGGAATTTGGCCAACAAACTGTGTTTTTTAGAAAAATTTACTCTGTGGAATAGGACTGTTAGTGAGTCAAATGTATACAAGTTTAGCCTCTTTAAGCACTCCTAAATAAATCCTTGAATACAGTTTATATATCCTTGGATTTTATGCATTGGTTTCCCTAGCTCTTTCCCTTCAAAATTTTCTGATACTTGGGAACACTTCCTCTTCTTTCTTGGGTTGAGGCTTTTCTTGCACAGAACAGTGCTTATGCATCTCTGCCAGCTGTTTGTTAAACTGCTTCTAAGTTACATTATTCTTTCATATAGATTATTTCTTGATGTTTCATCTCTGGCATTGCCAGAAGTATTTAATGAAATATTATTACTGTTACTTGTAGAAGTCACTCTTCACTTCCTTCTATTTAGAATGGATCAGCTCCTTAATATACACTTTCCTGCATGGCTTTTGTTACTTGATGAAGTACACAAAGTTATATATAAAATTTATAAATCATTGTTAGTGTTGCAAATACCAGACAGCTTTGGTTCCCAGCTCTGCTTCTGTGAAATGGAACATAGATCTGTGGCTCAGAAGTAGTGGTTTATCTTCAATTCCCATGCTGTTGTATTTTGTGCAATTGTTGATATTAAGAAGTTAAAGAAATTCAGAATTATAAATTGTAGGTTGTTGGGTTTTGAGAATTTATGAAAATCTGATTACCTAAGTAAATGAATTTGGATTCAAGAGTTAATATTTAAAAGTCTGCTTTTTAAAAAATCTGCTTTTTTATTTGCCCTCAATTATCAATGCACATTAAATCAGCATTTCTGTACTGTATTTTACTTGTGAACATATTTCCATTTGAATACAGACACATAAGAAATATATGTCATAGACTCTTAACTAATGTTCTCATTATTATACTTCAATGTTCTGGCATCCTCCAGTGTCTCTTCTGGCTCCACGCCCCTTTGTACTGAGAGTGGTACAATTTGTATCATACATGCTGCAAAATCATTGCTTGCTTCTGACTTTTCAGTGCCGTTATTCCTCAACATACCTGTGGTAAGGGTGGGAAAATCAGTTCAGATTAAGTTACGTGGACACAGTTAAGAAAAGTTAGGTGTTCCATTTTATTGAGTCCACATTCATTTATCCCTTTCTCAGATTTGGAGGTCCTGAGAAAGGTGTCTGCTGTGCAGTTTTTACTTTCTGTTTATTTTTCAAGGTGGAGGATTTGAAGTGCGTATTTCATTTGTGCAGGACATTCAGGTGTGTTAAAAGGCTGGTCAGGTGATCTTGAGGAGATCGTTGGAGGCATGTACACAGAAAGCAGTTAGGAAGTCAGAGATAATGGAAATTACCATTTTTAATACTAATGAATTTGGCAATTTGAATATAGAGATGATGAAGACCAAGAGAGGATTTGGGAACAAATGAGAATTTACTGTCATTATCATAAAAATCTTAAATAAGTGGAACAACTTGTCCACCTTTAGAAGTGTCCTTCTCCATGAGGGATGCTGCTAATTAAATAACTAAAACCCATCTGGTACCTATTTTAATCTCCAGTGATTACTTTATGGATTCCATGCTGTGCAGAGAGCCAAGGCTCATAGTGAAGGGCAAGAACTAAAAAAGGTGTTTGGAATTTAAACTTAATTTCATTAGCATAGCTTTTGTTCAGTGTCGGCATTGGTTCTTTTGGATCAAACCGTTGATGCGTGTGACGGAAGTAAGAGTGGGCGTGTGAAAGGTGAAGATGACACGCCATCTTTTCAGGAAAAAAGCTATGAGCTTTTGGAAAATTGGAATCAAAATGACCCCTACTGTGAGAAAGTTCTTTAATTAGCCTAACAAGAAATCATTTTTTATTGTTTTTTATTATTACTATTTTTATTTATTGAAAAGTGTACATGCATGGCAAAATGTTTTCTCTTTTCTCCAGAACTCTTTTAAGTGTGCAGCTGTGGAAGGGGTTTATATCTCCTGTTTAGCTAGCTGTGAATATCCAGGTTGAAGTATGGACTTTGAGATCTATGGATACTCAAGTATTTGCAGGAGTAATTTCGCTGATAGCTTTCTGGAAAGGTGCTAATTCATCAGAGGAAGGGATTTATAATTTGAGTTAGTATAAACTACAGATCAGTGAACTTTGCTGCTGAGATTATTGGGAGCTCTGTAACATCTCTGATAGAGAGGAGATGACTGATTTCCTGCAAACTACAGTATACCACAGAGGTAGCTATTTCAAGATGATGGCACTCACACCAGTGCCCCCAGAATTGGGCATTTGCTTGAGTTTTTAAATCCACCCCTTGTTCTTTGTTTTCCCTCTCCTAAGAGGATTTTCTTTGTTAGTGTTTTGTCTTTTTAAAATAACCAGAAAATTCCTTATAAAAAAGTGAGTGTAAGAGATTCCACAATTCAGCATGCAGACACACAGAAGTAAGATTAAGCATATAAATGTGCCTTCGTCCTTTTGTGCAAGTACTTCAAAATGCAGGCTTCAATTTCCTAGAAACCTACTGTTGTGCAGAGCAACATAATACACATTTTGCCAAAGCATGAAAAATATATGTGTATGTATTCTATGAAAGTCTGTGAAAGTCATTTAGCAGGAAAGTACGTATAGGAGCACTGCAAAAATAGACTTCACGGTAATTATACAATAGACAATCAAACTTAGAATAGAACATCTTGTGTAAGTGTGAGTCTGAAGTGCTGGGGGAAGAAGGCTCTACAGGGACCAAAGCTTATTGTAAAAAAAAAAAAACAAACCCAAACTTGCTAAACAATTGCGAAAGCAGACCCCTGATAAACATTTATTCAACTCCTGTGAACGTTAACTACTGTAAGTATTCTATAAAAATTGTTAAAAATTGCCAAGCAAGTTGTCATAACTGAAAACCCCCCTACATCTAGTATTTGAAAAACATTCCATTTAGTACCTATTTTGACATCTATATTCTACATGGGGATAGAGTTAATACAGAGTATACAGCCTTATTGTAGCGTTTCACAAATTCTGAATTCTTATCCAAGCAGCTTCAAAGATCCTTTCATGTTACGTGCATGCCTAGGTTGTAGAAAGAAAGGAACAGTGATGATCTAAAAGACTAGAGCCAGCCTTTCATCAAAGCTCTATCTCTAATCTTGTCTTTATAGTTTATAATCCTTTCAGACAAGCTAGAGGCTGCTGCCAGGGGAATAACAAACTCCATTCCCAAAAGTAATAAAATACAGTTGTTGTGGATGGGTGCTCTTGCAGAGAGTGTTAGTGATAATAAATTTCTCTCATGAGAAACAGTGATTTTTATGTTTTCATTTTCAGGTGAGAACACAGTCCTGTGCTGTTTGGGCACAAATTAAAAGTAAGTCAATTTTTCCTTCAGAGAACATAGAAGTTGTCATGGCTTTGGCAGCATAAGCTAATAATTTCTGTGTCTGTTTCTTCATTTGCCATTAATGGTCAGTTACTTTGAGGATTGGAAAGGTTAGATCCAGAAAATTTGCATTGCATTTCAGTATTCCACTCAATGGATTCAGTAATCAATTCGAAAATGGATTCTCTAATTTCTGTGTTACAATATTACTCTTTCTATGCATCACATCCAAATCTTCAGAGCAATTTTTATGCACAAAGAATTTGAAGCACAGAAGATGTGGAATTTTAGAAACCTATTTTAAGGTAGTTCGATATTGGCTTAAATGTATTTTTTTAAAAAGACATTTTCTAGCTTTTAGAAGCTAGAATGTGGTATGTTCAGGTTATCTTGGAGAATTAAGTCCTGTTATGAACTTAAGAAAATAAAAGGCATCATGCAAAAATGAAAAATATTGCTAATTTTTGTAGTTGCAAGTACAATTTCTGAAAAGTATAATGACATGACTTTAAAAGCCAGTGAATTTCTAAGCGTGGCTTTATCCTTGTTTTACTTTTTGGCTATAAAATGTTTCTAGTGAATGAGTTTACCTCACAGGAGTTTGGAGTCCACTAGAGATCAAGTTGCCCTCCTTTCCACCGTGGTAGAAAGTACTTTCTTCACCCATTTCATCATGTTCCAGCAAAAAGCAAACGTTCGCCTCCTCTGACAAAGAAGGTGGCACCACTGGAGTCCCCTGTAAACTCTAAATATTGCTTTTGAGTTGAAAGACTGACAAATTGGAGTTGGGAAATCCAGTGACACTGGAAAGTGAGACAGTACTATGGAATTATAATAAATCATGTATTGCATGGAGTGCTTGAGGTGCATCTCCTCTGCTGTTCACAAACCCCGCATCTGACTACTGCTATTACTGATCTTCTGGTGACAACTGTCTGTGTATTTCTAGGTTGCCTTTAGTTGCTTACTCTTGTGACCTAGCTCATTTACCATGACATTTAGAATATCTAATTTAGGCAATTTGTGGTTACGGATATTTGGCTAAGATCAGGGATTTGCTAGGTTTGAGGGCTCTATTGCTACAGCACTATAGGCAAGAGCTGTAAAATAATTCTAGAAAGACATAAATCTGCCCTCTTCTAAATTTGTCGTTTATCAGCTTGTAGGGCATTGTCAGAGACTGTCTTACGTATAGGTGGATTTTGGTTTTGTGATGAAAAGAATGGGCGTTGGAAGATGGGAGTAGGACAGGACAGGCCTTTGACTTTCTGTTATAAATTTGTTTGCCTTTATATTGAATGGACTTCTAGTCAAATGGTGTCCTTGGCTGTAATGTACTGCAGCTGAAGAGGCTGAGTATTTTTGGCTCACTGAATCCATTGAGGAATGTTTCTTAATTCAACTTGTATGGAAGGCAAATCTGTAAATTAAATCTAAACCAAATTGGCCTGTTTCAGATGCCATCTAGACAAAGCTACACATTACATGATAAATCATGGTCATAAAAAGTTGTAGAAAGCTGTTAAAAGCACACTTCCTTTTACCAAAACTGAACATGTTTGTAGGTTGAACAGATTTTCCCTGTAGGGTCTGTGTCTGAAATTCTTTATTTTGCCAGACTTACAGTAAGTTTACGGGTGAGCGGTGCTGCACAGATACAAGCCTTGCTTCACTGAGCAGTGTTAGGCGGAGATGGTAAACTCATCAGGTGCTCCATATGGCTTTGTATAATTTTTTTTTTTTGTGCTTCAGATCAATTGTTGAGGGTATTTTGGGTGAATGCTCATCTGTGCATTCATATGAGCCAAATGAGGATTCAGTTTAAGTAGTAGAAGTTGCTTTTCTGATGTTCAGGCACTTGAATTCTCATTGTGGACATATATGTTTAAGCATATATGTGCCATTTTTGCTAAAACGTGGCTCATACACGCACAATTTAACACGAAGTAGGGTAGTGGAATCTTGCAGAAATAAGATCCTGCATCCCAGATGTCTGTGGGAAATCCAGTAAGAAATAGTTAACTGTTAACTAGTTCTGAAAATGGGATAGAGGTGGCTGGAAGGGATTGAGTTTCTATTTTGTCAGGTTACCTTCACCAGTAGTCCTTAATAATTCTGGTTTTGACAGCAAAAAGGAAGCCTTCTGTTCTGTCCCTGGGTGGCTTCTGGTATTAAGGGCTTGGGTAAGGCTGTCGTTGCCAGGTTTATTTCTATTCTGTTGCTTGGGGGGGGAAAAAAAAGAATGGGGAAGAGAAATCAGGCCTAGATTGTAAGAATTTTGAAGGAGATGCATCAAGCCATTTAATAAAGCAGTAGGATTTTCTGGCACTAGAGACCACCTTGGCATATGATTTAGACTGAAATTCCCAAGGGTGAGAGGGGAAAATGTTGACATTGAGTATTTGAATTAGAAAGGAGGAGGCAGGAAACTGAGTGATGGAAAAGTACAATCACTTTTGGAAAATCCACCATTTAATCTTACTTCCTCAGCTGGATAGTAACTACTAGATAGTCAGCTCCATTACTACTTGACTGAGCAGTAAGTCCAGCATCTGAGTTCTGTTACAGTATTTTTGTTTGAGCAGACTCAGTTGGTCAGTCACCAGACTGAAGGTACACTATTTGGTATTTGTCTGAATTGTTTGATATTTTTGTTTCAGATTTATCACCCACTCTGCAATACATGACTGCTGTTGGATTAGGGTCAGTTGCTGCTGTCTGCCTTATACTGTTCCTGTCGTTCTCAGCAGCACGGTATGTATTGTTACTAACTCCAGGTTTGTAGTCCTTCTGCACAAGGCTTACATTTTTTTCTTTTCAGGTAGGTATTTTTTTTTTTACCAGTCTGCTTGGTTTAGGCCCTTTGGGTGGTTAGAAACTATTATCAAGAGTTCCTTCAGTGGCCGCTAGCACTGTCCATTGCTTGAACTGATGCTCTTTATATCTTCGCAATCACTGGCGAAACATCTGAAAAGTATGGGGCTCATCTTAATAAAGGAAGGATTCAAACAGTGAGTAGCACCAGGAATTTAGTTCAGATGTGTTTTGATTTAATGGTAACTAAATAAATGAAGTTTATATCCTGTGTTACTCTAAAGTGAAGTCATACCAACAGAAATGTTGATGTACTTTTCTTATGTAAGGAGCTAATTTCTAGTCTTCCCAACTTTATTTAAAAGGCCTAAAAGGGTTGTTTTTCAGTAGCAGTTGATCTTTAGCTAAAGGCCACAAATAAAACATGTTAGAAAATGTTAAGAAATTGATTTCTTTCTGTTTTGTGATTCTGCATTCAGGGGCAGTAACTTTATAACTGTCCTTCTTTCAAAGGTAAACCAAATATGTGCCTTTAAGTAATTGTAAATGTCTATGTATGTGTAAAATCTGACTGAAACTTATGACTTTGTTCTTGCTTTAATACGTTTATCTCTAAGAATAGTCTTGTGACATATGTCCCTGGAAAGGTCAGGAGCCTCCAGCTTGGGGGCTGTGAAGTACAGAGCATTGATCAGTTAAGCTGCTTGCTTGGCATTCAGAAATAGAAGGAGCTAGTCTTATACAGGGATGGAAAAAGTAGGATTATCTGGATTATTTGTAGCTGTGTAAATTTGAAATCAATTCTTACAATCTAAATTCCAAAACAAAGGTTCCATGGGATCTTTCTTTAAGTAATTAAAGAAGGGGATCGCAGGATTCCTTTGGCAGTAGGATGCAGTGGTAAACTTGAGCTTGCAGTCTTGATTGATTGTTTTGTTTGAAAAACATTTTCAGAGTCAGCTTTGACATTTGAGGCAGAAGGGACTATAACTGTCTTGATGCCTAAACTAGCAGTCCTGGCAGAGGGCGTATAGCAGGAGAAAGGGCAGCCCTGGGCTGTCATGATGTGAAAGGCTTCTCAGTTATTTCAGGTTCTCTGGCAAAAATGTGACAGAAGGATATAAATACTTTACAAAACTATGTCAAATCAATTAGCATCATGATGATAGAAGAACTATTTAAGATAATAGACAGTACTAGTACTTGGCAGAAATTAAAGCTGCCCCATCCCACTAAGAGGCAGAGAAGGGAAAAAACAGGTGTCATTTGTGATAAAGGTCTTCACAGTGCTCACAAGAAACAGTAGCTGCAATTTTCATTAATAACAGATACTCTTTTAGTTTTAAATAAGCGTGAGTTTAATGCATTTCTGAGTAAGAATGTAATTTGAAAAAACACGTGAAGTCAGCCTTCTGCCCTGTCCATTGAAGGCCATGGTCCTATTTTAGGCACGGTACTTCAAGACAGACATGGTCCATCAGGAGAAAGAGACAGAGGAATTCGACAAGAGAGACATGAGATCTGTCTGATCCAACTGCGAGTAGCGTAATCTGCTAGTAGGTTGCTTAGCCTCGCAGGGAAAACTGCCAAGAAGTATGATATACAAATATACAAAAAGTCATTGTAGAAAGACCAGCTTCCTCTCATCCATAACGCATATGGTACGTGTAGCATCCATGGGCAGTAAACCCGTGTGCTTCTGAGCAGTAGGAGAGGGAGGCATGGTAACAGATTGCTGCTAGTGCTGTGAAACCATGGCTTCTGGGTGGTCTGCAAGAGCAGGTTAAATAAACATTTGTCAGGAATAACACAGCTACAGCTGGTCTTGCCATGGTGTTAGGTGAATGGTCTTGGATTATTTCTTGGGGTCCTTGTAAGCTCTCCTGTTCTGCAGCTTCTGTCACAAAGAACCACTGTATTCAAGTGCTCACCAGTTTGCCACATGTCTGGTGCCTCAGGGATTATATTACCGCAGTGGGACAGATTGTGAATTCCCACTAGCATGGTTGCTGACAGCAGCTTTAAGTGTTCCTCAGTGAGTAAAAGTCTGACGCTGGATTCACAAAGCGCACAGCCTGACTGCTGATGTCCTTAGATATTATTAACTTTTTTCATTTAAAAAATGCATTAGCCTACAGTTGTTATTATTAAGGTGCCTTGTCACACATTGACTTGCCTTCATTCTTCCTAATCCTTTGCTTCCTTTTTTATGTGATGCCCATTCAGATGCACAAGGATAGTGCCTTTCTGAAGGTCTTCATTGGGCACAAGTGTTGTCAATGCCAAACTTAATGTAAGTCAGATAGGAAACATTCCTGTCAGGCCTGATGAGTACCCATCTCACTCTGGCTATAATGTTAAGAATTTATACCAGCACCTTAGGTCTTCAAAACACTTAAGAAACTCTGGCATTTATCCCACCAATATCCCACCAATATCCCACCAGATGCAAGTTCTCTGTCAGGTCCATGCTTGTCTCTTGAATGGTTTTTAAGTATTTCGTTTTAACTGGAATTTTTTCTCTTTCTCCAGCTCTTATCTCCACAGCACAGTGCACTCCCCACCTGCTGCTTTAGCCTGCGAGGCTGTACATTTATCTGCTACAGTGGACATGGCACAAACAGGGATTACATCATCATTCCTAGAGACTGAAAATGTCTCTCTCTGATCGTTATCCCCTGAAGTCAGCATAGAGAAAGTGCACTCTTCTTACCAAAGCCAGCATCTGTTGAGTATGGATGTATCTGCATGGCACGTAGGTAGTATGGCATGGGCAGTTGAAATGTATTTGTTACTGGAAGTGAGATGTTTATTACCTCCCCTTGTTTCCAGATGGTGTAGTATGTAAAGGAGAACCTTCCCTCACACAAACAGGTTTGTGTCAGAGACATTAGCATGCGTCCTCTGTGTTGGCCACAGGCTTTCAGCTATTCCAGCCACATGAATGCCTGATAATGAGTGTTTCTATTGTACTTTATTACATGAATAATCCCCTGATCCAGTTAAGACTGTCTGAGGATCAACTGCTACTTTAGATACCTTAGGACACATAAACTGGCCCATTATAAGAGAGAATACAGACCAACCTTTATATCAGATAAAGTGCCTATTGTATTTCTAAGTATAAAGATGGAAGACTTTCATCAGTCACTTACGGGTAATGGAACTTCAACAACAAGTACAGAGTAGTTAGCCATGAAATTGTTACATTTAAATAGTGTCAGCAACACATGTGTTCCACAGATACTGCAATCATTGCTCATAGCAATTAGCAATAATTGCAAATAATATGCCGACTTATAAAACTGCAGTTTGCCAAAAAGCTGAGTAGCTTTAATGGCATGTGAAACTAATTTAAATAAGGAGCTACCTATGTTAAGTGCAGATTTGTTAATTTCTGTTCTGTAATTATAGCTGAGTAAAGCCATTAAATCATTGTCTGGTTAATGAGCTGGTGTGTAACATCTGGTTGGAGTCATTTAATAAAATACAATTAACCAATTTCCTATGGCATTAATATTTTTCCTTCTGTAAGAAAGAATCAAGTGTCTTTCATTAATTCCACTCCTGTTCAGAAGTTGCTTTGGGATATATTAGCAAAATCATTCAGTTAACTAATCAAATAAAGACACAAGAGTTTTGGGTTTTACTCAGTTTTGTCATTTTTTCCAAGTTATGTTTTGTGTTTCACCACTGAACATAGGATACCCCTTTGTGGAATTCTAAATGTTTCTGATTCTTGCTGGCTTTATAGATGTTCTGTATCTCTGGGTTGTGTAATTCTTTTTTTGGTGCTTAAAAAGGGTATTTTAAAGTGTAACAACAGACTTCATAGTTGGTAGCAGAGAGGAATCACAATCGGAGTTACAGGAGAGAGCTTTTAACTGCTACATCTAACTGGGGGTGCTTTTTTCAGTTCTGTGCAGTAGCAGTACTTTGATATCATTTCTGTTACCCAGCATTTCCACTGCTTACTGAAATCTGCCCTTCAGGTTAGCAAGTTTTCAGTAGTTAGTAGCTGAGTAAGAACACCTTTGTCTGCATTAGTGATTTACGAGTTGGTATTGTTTTCCTTCAGTGACTGAGAAAGAACAACTTAACTGTTCATACTGGGCTACTGTTACTTAATTTTTCAGTTTCTCCTGCGGAATTCATTCTCACACATTCTGCTTGTAATTCCCTTCCTCAGTAGAATAGCTTGCCAAGGTTTGGCGTAGCAGTACAAACTGTACCACTTCATTCTGGTACTGCTTCATTCTGGTTCGTTCTCCTGCTGCCCTGGTCCTGTGAGAGTTCATGAGCAGCTGTTCCTGAATAAGGGAGAGCTGGAGAGGCAGGAAATAATTTAAAGAGGACAGACATGCCGTCCTCCGTGAAAGAAAACTTCTTTGACCTTTTACTAAGACCAGCAGTGTTCCAGTACATTATGCAAGACCAGGAACATAAAGTCCATCTTCTGAGTAGGTATTGTTGGAAAGTTGGAGGTCTTCATGTAACCTTCAACAAGTAATTCCTGTTCGTTGTGCCTCTTCTTTACCTAGCTTGTCTTTCATAACGTAAAGTTTTCAGAGAAAGGTTTCTTCCTACCGAACAGCTGCCCTTCTGCTTGGACTTACATAATGTATTTAATGACTTACATATTAATATCCAGGAATGGACTGATAAGGGAGAAGCGATGAGTCAGGACTCCCTGCCATCTTAAGTTCTCCAAAATAGCTACAGTCCTGCAAGTTTCCCCTCATTGCCTCCTTTGTCACTCTTGGCAAACCTACCTCTGGCTGTGAGCCTGTCTTCATCTGTCGTGTATTTATCTTTCTTCCATCTACATCTGTTTCAGTTTTTAATGTGGGAAGCACAGAAAAATAATTTAGCCTTGCCCTCCTCAGATAATTGTGCAGTTGTTAACAGTTCGTTTTTTAGAGCCTCTCTCTTTCAGAAACATTTCTCTGTTGCTCCCGAGCTTTCCAGTTATATTTGTTGAAATATCTTTTTAGGGAAAGTAAGAAGATCTAAACAGTAGGAAGTGAAAAAGTAGCTAGAGTAAAAGAAGGTTCTTAAAAGTTCTACTCAGAACAACTATTATAAGACTGGACAAAAAGAACAACATGAAATTGCAGTGGCTGTACTTACTTTTGTCTGTTACAGAAACAAGCTTGTACAGTGAAATTAGTGGGGTTTAAGAGTACTGCTAATGAAGGCCAGTTCTCTGACATTTCATTAGAAGGAAATACAGTATTAAGCTAGAAGGGGTTTCACTGAAAATACAAGCTTTTCGACTTCTGATCAGATAGCCGATTTACAAAAATATTTCTTAGAAGATAGTCCTAACCAGTGCCATTTTGAATAGGGCCTTGGAGTGAGAAGTGTCCATCCGTAGGGGTACTTTGGTTACTCAGATTTACAATCCCTATAGTCAAGTTTATGGAATGATGTATCGGCTCTGTATTTTACATGTAGCATCCTGCTGAACTAATTGCAACACTAACATAATCACATCCTCATGATTCAAGAAGTTCTAGAGACATTTCTAATGATCCTTCACTGGTGTTCCTTCAGTTAACACTGAAATTCTCCTTTTTATTCCAATGTTTTTTGCACTGCTTCCTTGGATGTGTGTTCCACACTCAGGCCAAGTAAGGTAAAGCCAGCCAAAGCTGCTGTGCTTTTACTGCTGATCTATACCCATGCATGGTGCTATATTAAGATGTGCTATATTGAGAAACTGTTTGGTTTAGATACATGCCAATGTCTGCATTATCTCCATAGTGTTTTCATCTGTAGAGGAAACAGGAAGTTGGTAGCCCTGGATAAACAATTCTGTGTAAGCTTAAGTTAAACTATTTTTTGTCTGTTATTCTGCAATAGTGAGATAGCATCCAGGCTACTGTAAAAATCCAGCTTTATACAGGTAATTGTAATGGTCTATGAAATGAAAAACCTTTTACTGTAAAATACAGTTTCTACCAAATGTCGCTGATGGGTCCTTTAAATCTTTTGGTGAGATTTCTTTGTTCTGGGCATGATAGAGACAGTCAGAAGCCACCCAGGCTTGTTTGTTTGTTTCAGTATTTATAGTCTCAATCAATTGTATGTACGGGGCTAGATACATAGGCCAGTATGCTCCTTGTTTCTATGTGTCAGATTTAACTGTTCTCAGTCAGTATTCCTGTTTCCAAGGTCTTGCACTATTTTGCAGAACCATTTCACATTCAGCAGAATTCAGCCAGAGGCCAGCCTAAGGTGGCAGAGCCATGATCTCTAGCTCAGATGGAAGTATTTCTGTTCGTAGTGACAGCATTGGTAGGAAGTTATGAAAGTCTCTGAAAAATGTAAATATTGCATTGCTTTCAAGGACACAACCAGTGCCTTCTGATGACATTCTGAGGAGCCTCTGTGAAATTGGTTGGTGATCTCAGTGCTGAGCTCAACTGGAAAGGAACAAGTGTGAGCATTGCAAAAGCACCTTCACAACTGCAGTTCCTGGCAGCAGGAGAAATGATTCAGTGGACAGCACAGATACTTGTTCCTTTTGGCTCTGACGGAGAGCTGCCAAGTCAGAGTAGGCAGAGGGCGATGACACTATTTGTGGTATGGCTATTATGGAGCTATTTCTATTTTGACGTTCACAAAAATGGTACCTTTGCCGTCACAGAAACGGGGGACTTCGCATGAAGTTCTGTATTTCCCCCCCGCCCTTCCCCAGATGTTTGTGTGTATTTTTTCCAGAAATACTGCTTTTGTTCCTGCAGTCTCACAGATGAATAAGGAAGAGTGACCCTTTATTGGAGTTTCCCCACCTCAAGGCAGCCCAGTTGATGTGTTTCAGTTGCAGTTCATGTTTTATGTTCTCTGATGCCTTTGTTGGATCACCACATTGTGAAAAACCGCATACATTATATCTGTATAATATATATGTGTGTACATATGTGTAGTTTGTTCTGTTTCTTCCATTTCAGTTAAGAAGTAACAGAAGATCTAGTCAGAATTTCACAGCAAGGGTTGGGGAAGTTCAGTTTCTGCCCCCAGGAGTATAAAAAAATATTAATAGACCAGGGAGCAACAGAGAAAGAATTATAGAAATGAAGTCAGTTCTTAACAGAAGGTGATTTCCAAAGGCCCAGATTTTCCTGAGCAGCTTTTTAGCCCTGAATGTTTTAGTGGGACTTCAGAGACAGCTCATATACAAGCCTCTCCTGCAGCCACCTGGCAGAAGTGAAAAGAGGGCAAAATGGGTAGGAGTAGTCTGGTGAAGATGTTGCAAGCTGATGGGCATAAATCAGCTGTGCCAATATGTTGGATAAAGCCTAACATAATAAGAACAGAAGGGTGATATAAGCAGTTCTCAGCTTTCACTTTTAGCTGTGTAAAATGACCGACTCCGTTTGAGTCTTGGCTAATGAAGATGTTAGGAAGTTCCATTTTGTTTTGCATTTCTGTGAATTCTCACCCATGTTACTACCTTACTCCCTTTATTCTTCATGGCTTTAATCTGCCAGATGGTCACTTTTATTTCAATAAAACAGGCTCAAAATTGGGCCATACGTTCAGCTTTCTGCCCAAGATTTTAATGAAATTCCCCTGAAATTATGGAATTATCCAGGTTTTCACCCTGTGCCAGTGAACATTGTTCTTTCTAGATTTAGTGCAATGATATATATTTACATTAGTTTAGAACCCGCTCGTATGTTTTAACTCAAGACAGAAAGAGAAGGCCAGAGAGAGGAGTACATTCTGCATTTTTGCAAAGAGATTGATAGCAGTAGCTGTAAAAATGTTTCCTAGTATGGCAGCAGCAGTGTCCAAAGACTCTTCAGCAGTACTACTATGTGTCCACTGTTTGTCTACACAGGAGGTCAGTGTGAAGCAAGGTGGATGGGAATTTCGAGCTGCACATTGCTTTTGTGGTGATTCCCTTTCTTGTTCGAAGATGCGATTTCATCTTTTTTTTTTTCTTCTTCTTAAAAGATTTTTCTGTTGGTCAGCCCAACAGCATTTGAGATTAAATAGGATTGCTTGAGTTAGTTTAGGATCCTAGTCATCTGTTCTGCTTTGTGCTTGGAGTCCTGGGAGTTTGTTTTTTCATCCCACATCTCTCCTGATAATTACCACAGCAGGACCGATTCAGATTTTTCAAACAGACCAGGCTGTTTGAATACATTTTCATGTACTGGCTTTGGGCATTTTGCAATGAAAAGCCATGCCGTCTTTGACAAGGTATAACAAGTATCTCATCTGATAATATGACTTAATGCAAGCACCAGTTCTGGCTTTGCCCAGGTTCACCCTCCAAAACAAAAGGCAGAGCTTGTGCATTAAAAAGGGTTTGCATTTAGAGAGACAAAGTAAGGCTTAAATGACAGTGATTTTGTAATCACAGGAGTGATGATCCCAGAATACTTGGTAGTGTGTCAGCAAGCAAGAATACTGCCTTAATATGAGAAGTGATCTGATTTAATGCCATTTAGATTTCACTCTGTTTTGTATTTGTACATAAACATGTCCTAGCGAATGATAGTAAGTCAGTATGGTAGTGAAATACTTCTGCCTCCAGGCTCTTTGTCTGTTACCTGGAATTTCCCTTCTCAGATGTTTTCCCCTAAGTCTGCCTTGGGTATTGAGTAATTGCTTCCTGTGTTTAGTCATATCCTAAAATGCTCTCACATGGGTAAAATCTTTGCAGTCAGGATATGCTTCTCCATAAGAATAACAGCCTGGTGAAAACTGCGTAAAGTGCTTTGGTACAGTGTGTGGAAACTGCAATACCTAAAAGAGACATTATTTCAGTACACTGTTCCCCTACTCAGATGCGCTTTTTTTTGCCTTTTTTTTTTTTTTAAGATTTCCAATCCCTTTTGAAAATCTTAACTTTGCAGTCTCTAAGAACCTGGAGCACTTACCCTGAATTTCACTTCTATATCCCTTTCCATTGTTAAGGTGTGCTGTAGTGTGAGTGGCATGTGAGTTGAGGTTTACAGTCATAGAATCATAGAATATTTCAAGTTAGAAGGGACCTATAAGGGTCATCGAGTCCAACTCCCTGCTTCTTGCACAGAGCTACCTAAAACTAAACTGTATGACTAAGAGCACTGTCCAGTGAATTCTGGAACTCTTGAACTCTGACAGGCTTGGTGCCATGACCATGACTGACCCCCTTTTCAGTGAAGAACCTTTTCCTGATGTCCTATCTGAACTTCCCCAGATGCAGCTTGATCCCATTCCCTCGTGTCCTATTACTGGTCACCAGAGAGAGATCAGCACCTCCCCCTCTGCTGCTGATCCCATTGTGTGCTTGGGATCAGTTTGTCCAAGTTCATTTGTGTTAGTTGAATGTTCTGTCTGTATTACTTACTGTAAGTAACTTTCACAAGTTCTACTGATTTCTGAAGAAATGACCCCCTTACAAACTCTGTCCATTTCCCAATAAAAATGTCTTTGTCTGTAGTACGTTGAAGAGCAACAGGAATTACAAAGTCATTGTGTTGCAAGTTTGGGGAAAGCAGGCAGTTGAGAAGGACTAGGATCCAGCCTCTATTCTTGTCACCAGAGACACCACGGAATCCACTGCGCAAGTAAAGGATGTTACAAATGCTCTGTCCATGCTTTAGGAAGCAATCAATATAGAAGAATCCACTGCACAGTCAATTCTCTATATCTCTTGCGTGCAAGCAGCAATGAAGATCTTTTTCTGCTTAGTATGTGATTAGTCTCCTGTGTCTGCTAAGAGCTGAGCTTATTTAACAGCAATCCTCAGGTTCTGCTAGAAATTCAGGTCAATCACTAGATACAAATCCAAGGAAAACCAGGCATGGTTGAGCCCAGTGTTCACAGATCTGCTTGTTATCTAAACTCTTTCAGCATGCCTGCAGGCTGTTCTCTGCAGACAGATTTAAACAATTACAGAGCAATGTTTTTTTTTCAATACTCGTTTGCAGTCTTTTAATTGTTAAAACCTGCTACGAGCATTGGAAAAATCAGTGGAACTGAAGAAGGCTGTCATAGAGAATCACAGAAGTGTTTTTCACTAGAAAAGAGCAGTGGCGTTCTCATCCGCAAGTTGGCCGATGACACAAAACTGGAGGGGGTGGCTGACACACTAAAGGCTGTGCTGCCATAAGAGACCTAGACAGGTTAGAGATATGGTCAGAGAGAAACCTTATGTAGGGTGCTGCACCTGGGGAGGAATAGCCNCTGGGACACCTCTCTTATGAGGAAAGGCTGAGGGACTTGGGTCTCTTCAGTCTGGAAAAAAGACGGCTGAGGGGGGATCTTATCAATGCTTATAAATAGTTAAAGGGTGGGTGTCAGGAGGATGGGGCCAGACTCTTTTCAGTGGTGCCCAGCGACAGGACAAGAGGTAACGGGCACAAACTTGAGCATCGGAAGTTCCAGCTAAACATGAGGAGGAACTTCTTTCCTTTGAGGGTGGCAGACTCCTGGCACAGGCTGCCCAGAGAGGTGGTGGAGTCTCCGTCTCTGGAGACATTCAAAACCCACCTGGATGCGTTCCTGTGCAGCCTGCTCTGAATGACCCTGCTCTGGCAGGGGGTTGGACTAGGTGATCTCCAGAGGTCCCTTCCAACCCTATGGTTCTATGATGATTCTATGATGCAATGAACTCAGCTCTCTGAATTGAAGAGAAAAAAATCAATACAAGTGCGGTGTAGGCCTTCCTTAAGTAGGTCTTATCCGATAGCTGCTGGTCCAGAATGATGATACCTAAGCAGAAGATCATCACAGGTAGACTCAGGCTTCCTCAAGGAACACGTTTTTCCCAGTGCTATGGTGTTCTGGGAAAGATGGATGCAGCACAAACAATATCCAGGGAACATGGAGGGCGTAGAATAAGGTTTATGCAAAAAATCTTGGTGTTCATAGGAGTAGAGGAAAATGATAAGTTTATGCAGGTGTGCTGTAATGAACTGATGAGTGTAGAAGATTTTAAATGTGAAGCAAGATAACAATTAGATTCAATCACTTAAGAAGAGCCTTTGAGTCTTAGACTTTTATAGTGTGCTTTTAAAGGTGACCTCTAAAACTCAACTCTTCATGCTACATTCATGCTCTTACACATTTATCTTCTTTCCAGGAACCGTGCTGAGTCTGCAGGTACTTGTGTCTCTAAGGCTCTGTATTGGAGGCTGCCGACCACAGGTCCTTGTGTGTGTTAGCTGCGATTTATTGCTGGTTTTGCAGTTTACAGTTTATATGCTAATTCCGCTGTTGCTGGGCTCTAGCAAAAATTTGCTGCTTTTTAGTGAGAAATGAGTAATCTGGGAGAAGTTTCCACTTCCGTCTTAGCCTTTCTCACAGCTGTAGGACTCTGGCTACTGGCTGTTGGGAAATCACAGGCTACAGATACAAGTCTTGAAACTGCAGAAGCAGCAGGTTTCGCTCTGGTTGTTCCTGAGTGCAAATCACTGTAATCAGTCCTTGTTTTTCCAAGTAAACAAGCAACTTCCAAAACCGGTATAAATCTTTCTCTTCCTGCGTTTGACATCCTTAAGCAAATGTGCTGTTCTTTGACTTTCACTTTGTTACCTTTTTATCTTGTGTTCATTTTCTTCTACATTATACGCTGCATTTATTTCCCTTTGTCTTTTTCCCAATGGAGTCAACATCGTGTGGAAGCATATGATTGCATTTTTTTCCTCTTTGTAGGGAGAGGGGCTTTTTTCTGTTGGAAAAAAACCCAAAAATTAATCAGTTAAACCCCTAGGAAGTGCGTTGTATTTAAAAGGTCTTCCAGTCTGAGGTTAGAGATTGGAATTTCAAATGTGCTTGCTGTGGCATTTGCTTTTTTTTCACTGTTCCTCTCAGATTTCAAACCAAGGCAGAAAAGGTGCATGGATACACTTTAGATGTGGAATGTTCTGTCCAGCAGCAGGAAAACCAGAGAAAGAGGAAAAAAGTGCTTCTTAACTTAGTATCATTTCAATCCTTGTTTTACAGTCTGACACAAACAAAACTTTCCTAATTCTTGACAATAAATGATTCATCTAAGAAAAAGTCCTAGGGAGAGTTCATATTTAAAAAGTACAGCGAAGAGGCAAACTGTCCCAAACTGCTTGGGAATACCCTCCCAGAAGATATTGCCTCTTCTCTGTTGGAATTTTGCAAAGGAATTGCTTCCTCTGTTGCCAGTTGTTGGATCTGCCTTTGTCATGGTTCCCTGCAGACTCTTAGGATGTTTGCCATCGCATTTCAGAATCTATTTTTCAGAATCATAGGATCCGCTGCTTATCAAGCTTTTGCGTTTCTCCGTGGCACTCTGAACAGACTGTGACTCAAGACCAGTACTCATGGCTATTAATGTTTCTAGTATCTAGTGTCTTTGGCAGAAAGAGGTCTCAGATACTCGCTTTAGAGATAATCTTCACCAATAGATTTTTTTTAATCCAGGGGTCAGTGAATTAAATGTGAAGCAAATGACAGAACCACTCTCTTCACTCCAACTTCAGGCTGCCAAAGGCTGCCTTGCAGACAGCGGCTTTCATATATGTCAGTAGGGAGGCATTACCAGCAAATTAGAGATCCAGCTAAATAAAGAGGAAGTGGCCTGACGCACATTAGAGGAGTTATTTTGTGTAATTGTTGAGCTTTTTAAGAAGAACACTGTTCATGTCAAGACTGAGGATTTCTGTCCACATAGTCTCCTCCTAAGAGAAGGTTGAATGCATGCCGTTACTTTGAAGCTGCGATTTGTAAAAGTGTCTTGACTGGCTCAGGGAGAGACTTTGTTTCCTTCTTTAGATTTCTTTTCAAAAGTATGTACCTTTCCCTCCTCACTTCCCATGATAAAAATCAGAAAACTTGATTAAGAAGGAAAAGAATAAGTTAGACAAGATCTTAAGATACTGCTGAAGTAAATTAGAGTTTGCACTAAGGCAGTGCTGGTAAGTTTCGCTTGGAAGGTAAGTCTGGAGCATATACCTTTAGCAAAAGGAGAGTCCTGTTTTTGACGTGGGACTTGGATACATGTCTGTGGTCAGGGTTTGCACATTGCTTATGCTATTCTGTGTGATCAAGGCTCTGGCACCCCTTTGAATCATTTGTGGATTCATCCATTTGAAAAATACTTATGAAAAACATATCTTGACAGAGGTTTTTAAAAACAAATATGGAGCTTTGTTTAAAAAGCCTTGTTAAATCACCCAATTTTCCTTTAAAAAAAAAAAAAGAAACATAGATGGTATGGGCAAACTGCATTTTTAGGCATTGCAATATTCATTTTTTTCTTTGTTTTTAAACTGCTGCTTTTACTTTGTACTTGGGGAAAATCTTGTCAGTACTGAATCCTCTTTCTTCCCTTGGTACAATAAAACTCCTTTTATAATGTTTCCTGTGCTGGTTAGCTGTAGTTAATTATCTTAGAGTGCATCTCACTGGGATGAAGAACCATATCTCTGGTTCTCAATGTAGATAATCATCTTACTCCCACGCCTGTCAGTCTGTTCCCCACCTTCATTACCTGTTCTTTACACAACAACTTTTTCCTGAAGAGCTCAAAACACTGTACTATAAGAAAGCATGAGGAACAGAGAAGTTAGGGGTTGCACTGGCTGCGGCAGAGTGAATTGGTAAAAACGTAGATCTGGAACTGTTGTAGTTTGACCGTCAGTTTTGTGTCATGAGCACTGATTTGGGCAATGCTACCCCTTTCTCCTCTGATAACCATCTTTTATGGCTTAGGAGGTACCCGCCTGTGATCAAGACCTGTTTTTCAGTAGCATAATAGAGATCAGTTTTACATTACTTCGGTGAATGAGGTGGTTACATGAGGTGCTTGCTAATATAGGGGTGTTTCACATGGATTTTTAGCCACCTTTGTGTGCATGATTCGAGCGATACATTTTGAGAGTTGGTGGAATATAACAATATTCCATGCTGTAGGAATTCATGCATTACTTATTTTTTAATTGGTGAAAACAATCTGTGTGAATGTTACGCTAAAGGGTGCTATAACTATGGAAAAAAATACTAAATTATTGCCTGCTCTGTAGCTATGTGCCTGATACTGGTTCTGGGCAAGAGGAGGAGGTGAAAAGCCTCTACTAAATATGTTAGCTTGCTCACACAAAGAAACTATGAGTAGAGCAACCTGTCTGCATTCTCTAAATGTGATGTCAACAGCAGCCAGCGTTACCTGCGCAGTTCCCCTCGGCCATGGTGTGGTCTTTGCGGTTTCTGTTGCTTTGAGTCAGACACCAGCTGAACCTGCAGTACCCTGGTTTCCACAGCTCTAAAACGGTAGTGAGAGGCAGAACAAGACAGTACTCGCTGTGGATAACTCCACTGGGACTTCAGAGGGGTGATCTGCTCTCGCTGATGCTTTGCTAATGCATGGTACAAGCTAACAGAGACTAGAAATACCAGAAGCATCTGCTAGCAGGGCCTTAGGCTTCAAGCGTACGGTTGTGATCTGAATACTGTGGCTACTGCATGACAAACGTCTGAAACTCCTTTGGGCCCAAGGAGGAGTAAGGACAATAAATGCAGCCAACTTTAGTGAGACTTTAATTTTTCCTTTCACTTGCTTTATGAGAAACACCTCATTGACAACTGCAAAATAGTGCTAAGCTGTGGGCTGACAATCATCTTTTCGGTCCACAGTGAAGTCACTGGTGGAAAATACAGACATGTTCTAGAGGAAAGGACAATTATTACTGAAGGAAACTTTGGAGGGAGGCCAGGGAAAACAAACTGTATCACAAGAACACGAGTAAGGAGAGGAATGACTTGCACAAGAGATAAAGGAAAAGAAAGCAGACAGAATCTGGGAAGAGATGAATGTACCACTTCTGCTTTTTGTGCTGGTTTTTTTTTTGCAATGTCCATCATAGCCAGCAGTGTTCAGTTATCAATTTGAGGGGGTAGCCAGATGGGTCATTTGCAAGTCAGCAGCATGTGCATAGTGATTGCAACATCATGGTCACTCTGGGTGTGCTGGTGGAGGGAGCAGGAGAAATTGTATTTCCCCAGCAAAACATTTACCTACAGAGAGAAAATGGTGCAGCGGGAGGAGTGGGAACAGATGAAGCAGCCTTTGGGTTAGGGGTCAGATCATAGTTTCCCCTGAAAACATTTTTTTTCCCTTCCAGAAATATGGAAAGTCTGCCCCTGACTAAATTTTGCAAAGCTCAGGGGGAAGCAGGCACCACTAGGCAGCTTTCTAGCCTGGCTGTTCGGGCATCCATCTTCTCTTTGTCCCGTTGAGAGCAGGAGCTTCACCTTCCTTTGGGAAGAAGGTCTTTACAATGAGGGTAGTGAGACACTGGCACAGGTTTGCCCAGAGAGGTGGTGGAGGCCCCATCCCTGGAGACATTCAAGGCCAGGCTGGATGAGGCTCTGAGCAACCTCATCTAGTTGAAGATGTCCCTGCTTACTGCAGGGGGGTTGGACTAGATGGCCTTTAAAGGTCCCTTCCAACCCAACACATTCTATGATTCTATGAACATCTCCCCCTGCAGAATGCCGTGAATACCATAATCCTAGACACTTTCATAGTAACTGTAGCAAGTGCATCCCCATCCACCCAGCAAATCATGTTCCAATGCCTTCCATGCTTTTTTTAAAGCATGCTTTTTTTTTTTCACCCACGCTTTTTTTAAAGAAACAAGGCTTTCTACTGCTTTTGGTTTACACTTTTTTTTTTTTCTTGAGCAAGTAGTGTGTTTGCACCATTCTTACACCCAAGCGCACAGCCAGTGCTTGTGCTCTAGCAATCTGCAGGTGTAATGAAGCCGTGATCTGAAGGTGAGCAGGAGCTGTATGCCAGCTGCGTGGCTGAGCCTGTGTGAGGTAGCACGGGAAGACCAGCTGCAGCCTCTGGTGCTCGTGGGACCAATGTCTTCTTGTATTCCCTCATGGAACTCCACCATCCCTCATCTGTTTTGTGTCTGGCACACTAGCCCCTCTTCCCCTTTCACAACTTTTTAGTAAAATAGAGTTTCAAAACATTGTAAGTTGAAATAAAGTATATCTTTTTGTTGTTGTTGTTTTCGTTTTGTTTGAGAGATGCCAGTGAACTGAAAAAGCAGCTCCTGCTTTGGCACTACTGACTTGTAGTGGCCTTGCTCCCACCACGTAGGATCTCTCTGAGACTGTGACTTTGATTTATCCAAGTGCTGGAAAAAGTGAGAAATGTAGACAATTAAAACCTGATACAGATAGGTTTCACAGCCTCACATTTTTCCCAGATTTTAAATGGTTGTTGGTAGTTACATACACCAGGATTTCTACTGGCTTTGGAATTGTTTGTCAAGCACAGTGATAATTTTGTAACAAAAATAATCCTTTCCCTATGGAGGAGCACAGCTTTACGGAAAGGTTGCTGAAATAATTAAATAGACGTTTTGCCAGGTGCAAACTTTATGAAAGCCTGGTGATTTCAAACCACCTTTTTTCACAGTGTTCACCACATAAGGGAACAGCTGGAGAGAGGAAGGTGTCACCTCAGAACACCATAGTACCTCTTCTACCTCTGTGCTTTAATCCTCATGTCCAAAGACAAGCCCTCAACCTGAGCTGCTCTGTTGGGCTTTTTATCTGCGAGGTATTGATTCTCTAAGGTGTTTAGGGGCTAGCAGTTCTTCTGGGGAGTAGACCAATGCCAATAAACATCTAACTGGGTAGCTGCACCCTTACAAATTAGGTTTCCTGAGGATGGAGATGTCTGGAGCTATTCTGGATGAGTAGGAGAGGAAAGGGCAATAGCTGCTCCTACAGTGAGCTATGGATGAGGAAGAAATGGCTCTGATGAGAAACAGCACAGTGGCTTCAGGGGGCCTCTGCTGGAGCCCCACAGGGCTGTGGAGAAGTCCCCTGGACGACCACCAGTAAAGGTGAATGTGACAGTAACTGGAGATGCACTTCTGGGCTGGAGTGACACTCCAGCAATGCTCCCCGAGGAAGTGGAGCTGGTGCAAAGCTGGACCAAGCCAACCAAGAGCGCAGGCTTCACCAGCATCCAACTGTGAGATGCAGGGAAGTCCTTGAGGAATATTTGTTTAATGGGTGTTTGTGCTGGCAGATGAGTAATCCTTTGTAGCCACAGGCATTGAAGGAATGGGTGTTTGCAGTCTCTGTGAGTTACATATGTAAATATACACTTGTATGTGTATTGATGCAGTGTTTTCTTGCCTCTGATAAAAGGTTTTCCTGTCATATAAACAGGCTTTTGACTGCATAAAATTACTTTCAGCCCCTAAAGTCATATAAATTGTAGCACAAGAAGGGGCAGTGTGGCTTTCTAACTCCTCCATCAGTGTTTCTATCAGCACGTCACATCACCACACGCCTAAGAACATAGCTGCACTGCCGAAAGCTTGTCAAGAGGGCTGGAGGCATACCTGTGCCACCGCGGAGGTGCAGTTGTAGCTGGGAGAGCTCCAGGTTCCAGTATGCCTCCAGGTCATGGCCCAGTGAACTGATCAGATGTCCCTTGATGCACATTTCTCAGGGAGGTGGGAGATACTTCGTGTTTTGTTCTGCTCCTCAGCATTGTCAAGGGGAAACTTTGTGTCTTGCCAGAAACTCCCTGAAGGTGTCCCCTGCAAATTCAAAGCCTGCTTCTTGTTTGATTTAACACTTGCCAAGAAACACTCGGTCTTTCTGCTCCAGGTTGCCATGGCACAGCTTTTCTTTGATAACCTCTGGACCATTTTGCCTTCTTTGCTTTTCTTGATGAAATTGTGAAAGTCTCAATGGCATCTACAAACAACAGAAAGTTTTACAGGAACTGAAAGCATCAGTATCTGGTACAGCTACTGCACCACGGCCAGAAGACTAAAGGCCTGGAAAGTTCTGGTGTTAAAAGGGAAGAATGACTTACTACTTGCTCTCCAGCAGGAAAGGGTCAAGCAAACAAAGAACAGCCCAAAGTGTATGAGCCAAAGCACAACCATAAAAAGAAGAATTCCCTTTAGCTCTTGGGATGATGCCCAAACCACTGAAATGTTTCCTCAGGGGTCAATTTTTTTTAAATTCACTTCTTGATTTTTAGCCTTCCAGTGTCTCTTCACATACATCTACATGGAGAAGGGATGAATGGTGGATGCCATCGCAGCCCTGTGTCCTGCACTAGCTTTGCTTGTGATGTATGTATATGGCTTCCTTTGCCATGTGTTTGATTGCACAGCACGTGCAGTTTATTTTTCATTGCAACACCTCTATATGGTGCAGAACTGCACTTAGTGATGCTGTTGTAGTAAAGGGAGAATGGTAGGGTGAATGCAGGCAGCTTAGTTGCTGAGATACTTTTCGCCATTTTCTTACAAGTAACCTCTGAAAAGGCTGAACTAAAGAGGACAGGTATTGTTAAAGCACATAGTAGAAAGAGATCCTTGTGAGTCCTCTGCCAGCAGAGCTGTCACTGTAGAGCTGTTTGGTAAGCTTTCACCTCCTTAGGGTAAGTGTTACACCCTCATGTCTCTGTTCCCCCTGGGTGCAATATGTGTGATTATCACTGTTCTTCCACTGAGACCCTGGCAGGGTTAAGGCATTCCCGTGTATGCAGATTTTTCACGGAGTAAACACTGGCTTGGGAACATTAACATCATCTTTATTGTTTCAGTGCTGCAGGTCTGGCAACAACACAAGCAGGCTGATGAGCCCACTGGCTGACACAGATGATCTCTAAAATAGGAATCAGGCTTGAGGTCGGGTACATGGCGCAAAACACTGTCAGAAGCGGGACTGCAGACCCTCTGGGTTAGGATACGCAGGGTCATCACGTAGGTGTTTTGCTATTTAGAAACACAGATCATTGATTCTTCTGCACCCAGCAAAGGGAATATTTTTTAGGAAAACCCTGTTAATATCCACAAGCTATGTTGTGCAGACATTAAGACTCCTGAAGCGTTTCTTCCAAGACACACCCTGACCCAGGCCCCAGAAACTATTTTTCCCTTGAGAGGCGCTGCCCCAGCGAAAACTCAGGTCCAAAACATGCATCCCAGCAGGCTCACAGGAGAGTCTTGGATTTTCTTCACACGGTGAGGATGCCTGGAATACTTGTGGAAGCCAGTAGAGCCTTTCCAGCCTTGCTGCAAAGCAGCTGTGCTGGAAGAGGGTAGATTCCTCCACACGACCCTCGCATCTTGTGCCCGGGCTCCCTGCCCCCTCCCGCTGCCCCCCCTGAACTCTCAGGGACCAGGCACATCTTTGCGGTTTGGTCTGGCAGAAATAATTTTCAAACAAATGTGCACACGTGTTCCAAGCTGTTTTGAAGCCATATGAAGCTGAATTCCCATTCTGTCTTACAGTGCCTGTAATTTTATCCCAGCACCACCAATTTTTTTTTTTAATTGTTGTGATAAATCTGATTTAGTTTGGTTCAGGAAATACTACTGGGCGAGCATTCCGACAGATCTGCAGAGGTATGGACTGCTTAATCCTGAGTACGGGTGAGAAAGGGTTTTAGCTAAAGCCATCAGGAGAGGAGGAGACTTGGTCCTCTTCAAAGTGCAGCCAGTCTTTCTGCAGCATCAAGGCTAAAAACACACTTGTTGTATCTTCATCAGTTCATCCATCATCACAGGGAAGTTGCTAACTCCTTTTCAGTAATCTGAAACCAAAACCCAATGTGGATTTGGTTTGTTTGGACCTTTTTTTGTTCAATTTATTTACAGCTCAGCCCACATTCAGTTGCGTTTGGCAACAGAACTGGTCATCTCTGGAAATCCCACTCATGTGATTCCCTCTGCTGACTGCGGCCTTTGTTCTCCTGATCTGCGGCCGAATGTCACACCATCCTGTCCATCACAGGAAAGGTATGAATTCAATGAGGCAGACAGTAGAAATGGAAAGGGAACTAGTGCTCGGCGCTGTGCTGCCAGCCAGTAACAACAGCTCTGCCTGCAGTGTTGAGCTTTGCCTCCTGCGGGTTTGGCGCCTGTGCTGTGTGAGACTGGGCTCTGCTTTGCAAAACATCCTTTCTCTTGGGGAAAATACTCCCCAAGGCGGGATGTCTTTGAAGTAAAATGGTCCTAGGGATTGAAGGAAAGATGAAAGCAGGGAGATGTGGTATAGGGGATCTTGACTGGGACCTCTCAGTGTTCAACATACCGTCAAGTGACCTGCCACCATGGCCACAAGTTAGCGTAAATCGCAGCCACGCAGCCAAGGTGAAGCCAGCTTGTGCACCATCAGATGTTTCCTGTGTCAGAGCAAGGGCCTGACGTGGTATTGATTCAGGCTGCCGACCACACCTGGGCATTGAGGAGAAATACAAGAGGACGCTGGATAGGGAAGAGCTCTGAGAACAGCTTTGTGGCCTCCTTCCTCCACAAAGCCCAGGGGCTGCCAGGGGGCAGACAAGGGGTGGAGATTCCTGTGCAGTGTCACGGGTAAGAGAAACAAGAGGTTCATTTCAGGGCTGTGATGTCTCCCTTGCTCAGATTGTGAGGAGTGAGGAACCTTTTGAAGCAGAAAAACAAGCCAAAGCAAAAGTATCGTGCAGGAGCCACAGTTTCACAGGGCTGCTTTCCAGATGAGCACCCTTCAGCGATTCACTTTTCACTCCTTGCCCTTTAGCAACACAAATCAGCTCTGCAAGGACTTTTCTCAGAAATCCTGTCACAGTCATACAGCGTGGCGTTTGACAAAGGTGCTGTTTTCCTGAGCTGTGCAAAGACAAACTATTCACACATGGCCCTCATAAGGCGAAGCGGAACAGAGCCTGTTCGTGTGCATGGCTAGAAGTAAACTCTGTGTCCTGGGAAATCCCGGGGCAGCATCAATGCCCTATCAAATTGTGACCTTCTTCAGCCCAGTGTAACTCCTAAGTCACCAGGACATAATAATGGGAGCACCTGCAGGCAGCGATGCAACTGCAAAGAATATTTATTTAACCATCCAAAGGAAAAACAGTCGAAATTATGGTAAGAGCAGCCACACTTGGTCCTGTTTCCAATTCAAGGCTAATGCCTGTGCCTGTAACACAAGGACTTTTGATTTACATCTGCAAAACTGAAGCTGGGCCAACACCTTCATGTAGTCAAGGATATCGAAATACCTGTTGCCCACCTGAGGTCAGGGTTTGCCCAGGGCAGGCAGAGCCAGGGGAGCATTACGACTTGGCAGAGGAGTGACCGGGGGAGCATCATCCATAGCCACACTGTCGGGCTGGATTGTTTCAGGGAAAGGGCTTGCACAGCGTACGTGGTGCTTTGCACACAAGAGGTGACTCTGCCTGCCTTGGCATCATTGCTTGGTGTACATCATTTGGGGTTTATTAACGCAGAGGGTCAGGGGCTAATGGACGTGGTGTCCCAGGAGGTTGGGTATAGCCTAAAATTTCTCAGAGACGGAGCTAGTCAGCATCTCTCGGGAGCACGCCTTTAAATGTGCGTTTGCTGGTAGTCTTTTAAAACCCAAATCTCTGTGTACTTAGCTACATACTTGGTATCTGCCAGCAGGCAGCAAGCTAATAAGTTCTCCCGCAAAAGGAAGAGTTGACAGTATTGAAAAGGGTGAATATATGAGTTTATCAGAAAAAAAATTAAAGAAAAGAGAAGATAAAAGAACTGCTGAATTGTTCATGTCATGATAATTATATAAAGGCATTCGAACTTAGCAGTTTCTCTACAAATGGTGGAACTTGCTGAGCCTTCCCAGGCTTTCCCCAGGGGAGCTGACACCGTGCAGTCACTGCTGCGGCTTTGCAGCCGCCAGGTCCCAGACCACAGCCAGTCGTGGGGATGTCACCTGGGGCTGCCGAAGAGGGAAACAATCACAGAATCACAGAATGACAGGGGTTGGAAGGGACCTCTGGAGATCATCTAGTCCAACCCCCCTGCCAGAGCAGGGTCACCCAGAGCAGGCTGCACAGGAACGCATCCAGGAAGGTTTTGAATGTCTCCAGAGACGGAGACTCCACCACCTCTCTGGGCAGCCTGTGCCAGGAGTCTGCCACCCTCAAAGGAAAGAAGTTCCTCCTCATGTTTAGCTGGAACTTCCGATGCTCAAGTTTGTGCCCGTTACCTCTTGTCCTGTTGCCAGGCACCACTGAAAAGAGTCTGGCCCCATCCTCCTGACACCCACCCTTTAACTATTTATAAGCGTTGATAAGATCCCCCCTCAGCCGTCTTTTTTCCAGACTGAAAAGACCCAAGTCCCTCAGCCTTTCCTCATAAGAGAGGTGTTCCAGTCCCCTAATCATCTTGGTAGCCCTTTGCTGTCCCCTCTCCAGCAGTTCCCTGTCCTTCTTGAACCAGGGAGCCCAGAACTGGACACAGTACTCCAGATGCGGCCTCACCAAGGTAGAGTAGTGGGGGAGGATGACCTCCCTCGACCTGCTGGCCACAGAAAATGGAAAACAAGAGCCTCCCTCGAGGGGAAGAGCCCCCTGGCCACACACGGATTTTTTTTTGCTAGCAATTCTGTGATCGGGGAGCTGTGGGAAAGTTTCAGATGGTGGGTTTAGGGGAAGGGAGACAGGATGGGGATCACAGGACAATAGATAAGCACATGGGTGCTGCCTCTGACCCAAGTCCCGCACCAAGACTGAGGGTCTGTCTTGCAGCAAGCCCTGAAAAGCTTGTGCCTAGCACATGTCAGTGTTTATCTGCCACGGTACCGCTGATGACGTGTCACAAATTTAAACAGCTCTCTCTGGAGCCTGCTAGTATAGCTGAGGCTGCCAGATACTCCTCCCTTAAAAGTAAATCCTCCTACATCTTGCTTTTTCTTGTGCAGGCCATTTCTAGATTGCCTTTTGGCTGCGTGTGGAGGCAGAGGAGGAGGCAGAGCAATGCTCTGAGGCTTCCAGGGGCTGGCCCAGGGAGGAGGGGACTTGCAGCAAGACTTGGAAAAGCAGAGCAAGATCAGAGCCAGATGGCACTGGCTGCTGACTGCCCCGAGATGATAAGAAACACTAGCAGATGGCCAGACAGGGGTAAGTCTTGCTCCTGAGTGCGATATCCAGCTGCAAAACAGCAAAAAAAAAAATTAGAAAAAAAAAAGAAAAAAAGGAAAATGCAGAGTAACCTCCCCAGGTCCGTGGCAGGGAGGCATGGGGCAGAGCAGTGCAAGGACAGCACTAGAAAGCAGACACATGGCTATTTTGTCATCCCGTTTCTGTTCACTCCACACATGATTTTTTAATCTAATTTTGCTGCCATGTATTCGTGTGAGCCAGTTTGATCCCTGTCTCCTCGCTCATCTCTACCTGAACATTTCTATGGCTTGTCATCTGCTGCCACCTCCTCTGGTTCTTCCTGTGGCACCTTTCCCTTGTGATCCTTGAACACAGGAAGTTCCATCTCAGCATGAGGAGGAACTTCTTTCCTTTGAGGGTGGGAGAGCACTGGCACAGGCTGCCCAGAGAGGTGGTGGAGTCTCCGTCTCTGAGACATTCAAAACCCGCCTGGATGCGTTCCTGTGCAACCTGCTCTGGGTGACCCTGCTCTGGCAGGGTGGTTGGACTAGGTGATCTCCAGAGGTCCCTTCCAACCCTACCATTCTGTGATTCTCTGATCCCTAGGAACAAAAGTCTAGCATATAAAATACAGCCTGTGAAACACTGGATTTTTCACTCCTGCTGTTCTGCAGGCGCAGTGAAAGGTGTTCGTGGCCTGCCAGCAGCAGAGGAGCTGGGGGCTGTTTGGGTGGGTTAGGGGCACGCTTGGTGTTTCCATGAGCACAGACCTGGTGTGACAGCGCCCGAACCTCAGCAGCAGAGGTCTGCGCTGGGATCCTGCAAACAGCCACCACTGCTCCTGGCCTGCTTCCAAAGCCGACACCAGGGCCTGGCCAGGGAGATGGAGGGCTGCAGCACCGCGCTGGAGTTGCAGGGTGAGTGGCCCAGCCCTGCAACATGCTTCCCTCATCCCCTGCCCGTGCCCACGGCTCCACAGCGCTGCCTTCCACCCTGCCCTCGGCAGCCCTTGCACCACTTGGAGCTGGCAAGAGGGGATGTGTGGCGCGGGGGACTGTCAGCTCTTCACCTGCACCAACACAAAGGCACCGGCAAAACACCTGGCAGTGGGAGAGGAGGGAGGTTTGGTCAGGGGAAACTCAGCAAGGGGCTTTTTCAACTAAGAGACATATACACCACTTTTTTTTTCTTTTTTTTTATTCCTTTTTTCTCTTCTGCAAACTATTCATCCAAAGTAAACAGCATGGAAATCAGTCTAATTCCTTGTAGTGGCAGGTTAGGGAAGAGTTTGCTGGTTGCAGCTTTCACGCTGACAGAGACACATTCACAGGCACTGGCATTTTCATGCAGCAAGAACCACAAGACCTGGAGCTCCTAGCACAGCTCCTGAGGAAGGAGCACGGTGCACAGCTGGGAGTAAGCTGCAGGAGGGAAAAAACATGGTATGCTGCTCCACAGTGGGGTTTGCAGGGCATGAAGGCAAGCAGAATGGTCAGATCTAGCCACATGGGAATTGCAACAACTGCCCAGATGGTTTGCTCCTTCCCTGCTGAGGATTCAAATCCCAGTTCTACTCCTCTGTGCTGAGAAACAACAATTTTCAAAGATTCCTGAGTGAATATCAGTTTTCAAAGCAAGGCAGAGTGTAAACAGAAAGTGTTTCCCTGCTTCCTCACAAAGCGGGGGAGGGGGGGAGGAACAGGTTTTTTAGATTTATTATTATTCTTAACTGCTTTAGTAGGCCTTGCTGTATTACATGGGTAACGTTAAAAACAATGCAAGACAGCACTATCAGCAGCTTAGCAAAAAAGAAAAGTCTAACTGTAAGCAAGTTAGTTTTAGTAAACTATTGGGATATAAGTCATCAGCTTGATGACATCAAGCTGAGTGGGGCAGTTGACACACCTGAGGGGCAGGATGCCATCCAGAGGGACCTGGACAAGCTTGAGAAGTGGGCCCGTGTGAACCTCATGAAGTTCAACAAGGCCAAGTGCAGGGTCCTGTGCCTGGGTTGGGGCAATTCCAAGTATCAACATAGACTGGGGCATGGCAGGATGGAGAGCAGCCCTGCCGTGAAGGACTTGGAGGTACTGGTGGGTGAAAAGCTGGACATGAGCCGGCAATGTGCACTTGCAGCCTAGAAAGCCAGTCACATCCTGGGCTTCATCCCCAGCAGTGTGGCCAGCAGGTCAAGCGAGGTGATTCTGCCCCTCTNAGATTTAGATTAGGTATTAGGAAGAAATTCTTGACTGTGAGGGTGGTGAAACGCTGAAACAGGTTGCTCAGAGAGGTGGTAACCCCATCCCTGGAAACATTCAAGATCAGGCTTGATGAGGCTTTGAGAAACCTGATCTAGTGGGAGATGTCCCTGCTCATTGCAGGGGGGTTGGACTAGATGACCTTTGAAGGTGCCTTCTAGCCCAAATATTCTGTGATTCTATGACAAATGATAAAATGACAGAAATCAGAATTAAAAGATGAGATGGACCTTTCTACAGGCAGACCTCAAAAAGCCACGGTCACCCAGAGCTGATCACAGTATCTCTTACAGCAGGTAGGATGAGGATCAGTGCTCTGTGTGAGGAAATCTGCTGCCAAGGCACACAGCTGAATTTAAAATTAAATCAAGAAGTCTGTTTTTGTTGTTGTGTGGCCTTGCTGGGAATATTATTTCCTGAGTTAGATACATTAAATCAGTTTATAATATATTCATTAACGGTTGATACCTGTTTTGTGAAGAGTGTACAAGGCATAATTCAGGAAGAGACTGGAGCGGGACACATGAGGGTGCTCCCTTCCAGAAGATCCCCAACATAGGAAAAGTTGATAGATAGTTGATAGAAAACAGACAAAACAGCCCAGAGTTTTAAAGTTACAATGTGGAGCAGGAAGCCAAGGTAATGTCTGCAGAAAAATTATCACAGTCCAAAGGTTTTGTCAGTATTGGTGTTTCTAAATTTGATGAAGGAGTGAAAATATGGTCAACTTGGAGAGCCTTATGGATTTGTGAGTTGTATCTTGCAGCGGTTTGGGAAAAGATGCTGAAAAGAAAGAAAACTGTAAACTTTTGAAACATGGTGTAGACAAATAGGCCCATTTTGAAATGTCTTAACACTTCTGAGCAGAAACTGAATGAGTGCTTTAGAAAGGTTAATATTATAACTTTGAAACGCCACAGGGAGATTGAGCAATTTCCAACCCGTAACGCTGCATTATGCTTAGTTGATGGCCATGATCAGTTCTCGTTTATGCCAGAGCATAGTGACACAAGGTCGTGAGTGTGCTGCAATCAGAGGTAGGCTTTCTTTCTCCCAAAGCCATTCAGGAAAATAGGGCAAGCAGACCAGGCTCCAGCTGTGCCAAGGCTCTTGACTCTGGGAGCAATTAAAACATTAAATGAAAGGAGAGCAGCAAAACAATTACGTGTTTTCCAAGGACAAAAAAAGGTTTAGATTTCCTAAATTCTATTTCAAATCAACAGGAAAAAAAAAAAACCCTCCTTTTTGCCTCTGGTGCATGAAAGGGTAGATCAGGTCCCTGTGAGTGGCTGTTCCCAATTAATTGCTTTTCAATGGAGACCTGCACGGGTCTCAAACAGTGCAGAAAGGAGTCAATGCAAGCAGCTCTGACCCACTGCATTGCCCTGGACGCTGGGTGCCATGGGAGTGGGAAGGATTGCGGGTCAGAGACCACCATGCAGGAGGTACCAGCCTGTTTCTGCAACTCGTTCCTGCTGCTGCAGGTGTGGGTGGCTGGACCACAGGAGATCCAATGAGGCAGAGGGTCATTAGATGTGCGGGTCATGTTTTCAGCTCAGAAGGAGAAATACTATAGAAAAAAAGGACCATTTCTGCTTCACAGAATCACAGAATCACAGAATGGTAGGAGTTGGAAGGGACCTCTGGAGATCATCTAGTCCAACCCCCCTGCCAGAGCAGGGTCACCCAGAGCAGGTTGCACAGGAACGCGTCCAGGTGGGTTTTGAATGTCTCCAGAGACGGAGACTCCACCACCTCTCTGGGCAGCCTGTGCCAGTGCTCTGCCACCCTCAAAGGAAAGAAGTTCCTCCTCATGTTTAGCTGGAACTTCTGATGCTCAAGTTTGTGCCCGTTACCTCTTGTCCTGTTGCCGGGCACCACTGAAAAGAGTCTGGCCCCATCCTCCTGACACCCACCCTTTAACTATTTATAAGCATTGATAAGATCCCCCCTCAGCCGTCTTTTTTCCAGACTGAAGAGACCCAAGTCCCTCAGCCTTTCTTCATAAGAGAGATGTCCCAGTGCCCTCATCATCTTGGTAGCTCTTTGCTGTCCCCTCTCCAGCAGTTCCCTGTCCTTCTTGAACCAGGGAGCCCAGAACTGGACACAGTACTCCAGATGCGGCCTCACCAAGGCAGAGTAGTGGGGGAGGATGACCTCCCTCGATTTGCTTGCCATGCTCTTCTTGATGCACCCCAGAATGCCATTGGCCTTCTTGGCCACAAGGGTACATTGCTTCACCTTCTTCACATTGCTTCCTTCACCTCTTAATGAGTTGCAATTAAATCAGGCAAATTAAATTCCTGGCCATCCCCCTTTCCCATCCCAATTTCTCAAAGGAAGCAGTCTGTCTATAGAGAGGAGGTTAGTAATACTTGACAGTTAATTGCTATGGTAGACATTGTGCCTTCAAACTGCAGAGAGGAAACTTTCCCAGTCCCCAGATGCTCAAGATTTCAAACAAAAAAAGCACCAAAGGGCAAAGACAGCCCATTTGGTATGTGTACCATCCACAGACTTGCAAGATTTCATAGATTTCATCTGAACAGCAATCACGAGCATATAGCTCAGCCCATAGCTCAGCACTGCTGGAAGAAAAACTTCTTATCAGGTCCTTGTGGCTAATACTAAAAACTAGATTTTGCAAACACTGAAATTTTATGCCAGCATCCTTATGCATTTGAAAAAGAAATCATGCTTTAAATTTGATAGCTGTAACATCATGTCCTTGCAAAAAACCAATACCCAAGAACTGCCATTTTAGCTGTGAGTTAAGCTGTGTGCAGGAACTACGGGGAAAGTTTAGAAGCAATTACAGACAAATTAACTTCCCATCCAAACTGTTCTAAAAGAGCCTTAACTCTTCTGAAATAGAAAGACCTAGTAGGCACTGGAGTCAGATTTTGAATATTTAGAGGTACTAGAATATTTCTGAAAGCAAAAAGATCCAACTAAAATTCAAAGTCTTAAGACTCTTTTAGCAATTTTCTTCAAAATACTCGGCCTTTTTCTGCTAATAAGATTTGCCTTAATGTTAGGAAACCTGTACCATGGATGTTGCTAGCAGAGTGAAGAGTGCTTTTTTTCCCTCCAGAATAATCTAGGCTTCCTTCAAGGACAGCAAAAAGATACAAATAGAAATTATGCAGTTTTCACCTCAAAATTATTCTGCCTAAAGGATTATCAAAAAACAAGGGCACCGAGCCATCCTTATAAAAGGTGGGATGTTGATCCTAAAGATACCGTACGGTCCAGAAGACCTAAAATGTCACTTCATGGGATGAAGCAACGTGTCCCTAGGTGAGGACAGCTACTGTTGCATCTTGCTAACAAGTCACATGTGTTTTGACTTTCAGATCCTGTTCTTCATTTCTATTAGTATGCTAGCTCTAGCGGCATCTCACATAGCTTTACCAAGCTATGAAGTTCAAGCCCTATCTCAGGAGCGGGAGCACTTTTCATTTAATTCTCACACTGTTATTGCTTCTGCATCTTTTTTTCCCCTCACTTCCTCCAGTTTACAGTCTTCCGTCTGCTCCAGTTTGCCCTGTTGCTGGAGAGGCTGAACAGCAGATGATATTAACTGCATGCGCACATGAAGATGAAACCACTGGAAGAAAGACCAGTATGTGGCTCCTGTGTCCCGTGAGCTCAGTGCCTGGCTGGGATGGCAACGTCCTGGAGTCAGCAATTAAGCCAACACCACAGTGGCAACATCACATAATGCTTTAGCTTATGCTAAATTGGGCAAAGATGGTAAACTAATAATGCACAAGTTTAGGAGGCTGATTTTAATTTTTTTGAGCCAGTGGGGCCGCACCTTCTGCTTGTGTCATCTGTATTGTGAGATAAAAAGTTCAGATCTAAGATACAAAACTTTACCTTGAAGAAGAGGTAATTCTGCTATATGAAGTGTGTTTTTTAGAAGACGCAGTTTATAAACACACTTGACTTTCACCAGGACACCGAAGTGCATGAGATACTGGTATTTCTCTGCAAGTTCAGAGTGATCCTAGAGTTTGCCAGAAAATCATTTGAAAAATGTCTCTGAAGGATTTTGTGATGCGTTTCTCCATTCCAGAGAGGGGCAGAGGGGAACAGCAGAGATATCAACTCCCTTGGGATATGTTCAATACATCATTGAATCATTACACAACTAGGGAATGAGTATGACTTCGCTACTCATACACAGATGTGGTAAAATACACATACAGCCTGTGGTAAGATAGACAGTATAGACAAAACCACACACCGGTCCTCAAAGGACTTAGACCTAAACAAATGAATTAGTGTTCCAGCAAGGAAGTATGGAAAAGTATAGGCTACCCCTTACAAGTACTGTTTTGCTGGATCAAAAGGATTTCATGGGAAATAATGGGAGACTAAGGGTTGGTGTCACTTGTCAATCCCTGTGGTGTTGTCCTTGATCGGAATGCAGCTGCAATTCCAGATTTCTATAAATCATTAGACCCCAAAGCTGAGACCTGCAGTGCCTTAGCTCTAGAAAATGCTTTCTCAAGTAGAAATCTAGTTATGAATTCAGTCAATGTCCGCAGTCTCCAGGGTTTAGTCTCCTGTCTGCTGTGCTATGGAAATAGGAAAGATCCTTCATAGTTTTTCTAATCCTCCAGCTCTGATTTGGTGTATAGTTACCATGCAGCAGTGTTACAGTTGTTTTTTTCATGAGTCTTTCACGATGGTTTTGTCTAATGTCTTTAAACAGTTAGTTTAACATACTCACTGTTGTCCAATCAAATACGTACTTTGAACAATGTTAAAGATGGATTGGTGTCCAGCACCAGATTGTGTTTCTGGATGGCACCTTTAACATATGGACAAATGAGGCCAGCCTAAATGAAACCATCCTGGTTACCAAGGGCACTTTTATACAGTGGCATCCCTCTCCAGCATGGGCTAGTAGTACTAATCTACCAAAATAATAAAGCTATTTTTGTCCTACCTGCCTCTCACAGATGTTCATCCATGCTAAAAGGTTCTCTGTTGCTAACATGAGTTATTACACTGTTGGAATAAAATATTTGAGGCATGGTATGCATGGTAAATACAGTTAGAAAGCTGAGCACCCACTGCTGTTTTAAATCATTTAAAGTGCAGTCACCTCTGTATGTTGAATTGATTGATGGGTGTTGTAACAATGCAGTCAGATGTCAAAACCCAGCAGCAGCATTTTCACATTTGAATTGGGTTTGCAAAGCACTCACTACATTTCTGCCTAATCAGTAATATATTAGGTTCACGTCCTCTGGTTGTATAGCAATAAAATATGCAAATATCATTCTATCAAGCTGGCTAAAAATTGTCTTAAGCTGTTTTTAAAAAATGAGAGGAGATAACAGTAAATGAGAACAATTTTTAATTCAAAGTGGGGAAGAAAAACCCACCAAACCCCAGACAAACTGGCAAATCACAGGACAAAACATGGTATTTCATGGACTCGGAGAAACCAGACAGTTTTTATACAGGTTGCAATGAAACCATATCAAAAGCTAACTAACTCAGTTCCTGTCACTCTCATTAAACTACAGAACAGAGAGCTTGTTATACCAAAAGTGTCGAAAAAGCCTGTGGGAAAGGCGATACTGAAGCAGAACTTCCAAGAAAAAGAGAAGTACAAAGATCACAGAAGAGCCTCCAATAAGCAATAAACTGCAGGAACATACCAACAGCATGAATCCCAAATTTAAGTTCTACTGAAAGTAGCAGGATAGCTGCCTGTTACAAAATTAGATGTGAAACAGTGTGACTGGTGATTTGTGTAGAAAATAAAGTTGCAGTAACCAAGTGTAACACACTTTTGAAACCCAAAGCATTTTCAGTTTCCTGGTGAAGTTCAGATCAAGTCTCTGGATCCGCTTCCAAAACCAGCCAAAGGAACTTAATTAAGTCTACAAAAATAGACTGAAACTTTTAAAAACTGAAAAAATCATAGAATCATAGAATGGTTTGGGTTGGAGGGGACCTTAAAGATCATCTAGTTCCCACCCCCCTGCCCTGGGCAGGGACACCTCCCACTAGACCAGGTTGCTCAAAGCCCCATCCGGCCTGGCCTTGAACACCTCCAGGGATGGGGCATCCACAGCTTCTCTGGGCAACCTGTTCCAGTGCCTCACTGCCCTCACAGGAAAGAATTCCGTCCTAATATCTAATCTAAATCTCCCCTCTTTCAGTTTAAAACCATTACGCCTCATCCTATCGCTACACTCCCTGATCAAGAGTCCCACCCCTGTTTCCTGTAGGCCCCCTTTAGGTACTGGAAGGGGCTATAAGATCTCCTCAGTTTTACTGACTTCAAATGTCTGGTACAGTAAAAAGAACAAACTGAATCCTTAAAAAAGGTTTAAAAAAACCAATGGTGAGAACTGGGGCCTCCTGCCTGCAGGCTGAGTCCTGGGGTAAATTAATTTTTAGGTCCTTACTGGACCTCAGCTGCTGCTTCTGGATCGCACTGTTCTGGATCATGCTGTGTAGTATTTTGATGACTGGTGAGCTGGAAATGGTTAATATCTTTCTTGGTAATTATCCATCTCTGAGAGGTCCGGCAGCTGAAAGACCAAAGAGAGGCATTCAGAAAGCTAAATCATTACTTGAAAAGCATTGAAAGGGACAGGACTTGAAAAACTGTTTATGTGATAAAGCCACTGCACAGCCCGGTTTATCTTCTTCTGTAGAACTGTGGACAAACTGTGTAATGCTGACAATAAAATTTGTATGCCCACTTGAAAGAAAGTAATTGTGTTTATTGCACAAATCATCCATAGTGATACCAGAAAAATGCTTCTATTTAACAGGATGCTATAAGCACTGCCTGTAAGAGGCGGGAAACATCTAAAGGAGTTTTGATCCTCTGGAAAACATCTTTCAGGTTTTCTCATGCAACATAAGACAGTTTATACAGTCCAAACCTGTGCTAAACATGATTTCAGTAGTTAGGTGTTCTACACTCCTTCAAAAATATTGAAGATTTATATTTAGAAATATTTGTATTGACAAATAATGAGAATATTTGTCACGAGCAGGAATAAATATCCCAGCTGTACATCAACCTCATGATGGACTAATTCAAGCAGAGGGGTAAAAAAATCTACAGGTGGGATATCAATTATGAGTTGGTCTAATGCTTTGGTTTCTGCTCTTTCCAGAGAGGCTCATAAGGAAGATTTACTAGAGATTTTAAAAGAGAACAAATTTTACTTTATTCTCCAGGCAAATGGTAACAATGAATTATGCACAGTGTTTCTCGGAAGACCAATGTTGTAATTTTTCTATGATGTCTTTTGTTAAACATATTCCTCCTTAGAGTAAAAAGGCTTAATCATAAGGAAACATATGCACTCCAAACACAAACTTGATTACCTCCTGGAAAGGTAATAGAAAACATTATTTTGCATTGCTTCTTACTGAAACTAAATATTAGTTATTAAAATATTATATTAGAAAGGACCAAACTTTGCCTCTGTTACTCTGTTAACAGAAAGACACAGAACTCATAAGAAAAAAGTGCACATTTAAGTCAAATAATTTCTTAGAAAAATTGTGTCAGGAAAAAAAATACCTTCTTCTACATTAGACAGTGTTTATTTACAATTTTATTATTTTTGATTACTAAGTACAGAGACTTATGAAACCTGCACCAAATCCCATTTCCATTTCTAAAAGCCTGTACCTAGGCCTCAAGTTAAATACGAGATTTGCCAAATGAAGACATATGCAACCCAAACCTCGATATAAGTAAATGTTTAAAACAAAACTGTATTTCATTTTCACTCCTTCCTCTGCAGTTTTAATAAACAATGTTAAAAGTTCTCTGTGGTTCTAAATGCACATTCGTGAGACCATGGATATTTTTCTTTATTGTAAGGATGCTTCATTCCATCAGAGGGTTATTTAGATATTTTCTTTTGACAGCAAATGCAGAAATAAAGTGCAAGTGAAGAGGACATTGGGAAAAACCCCATGAAGAACTGGAACTCTTGCTGGTGGTGCAGCTGAAGAATGTCTGTATCATGTAAAACTGAAAAGCATAAAGCTCCTTATCAACATGGAGATAGCAACAAAATAGCAAATCTCATAACTTCAGGAACAGAGATAATACCTCAAGAAAAACATTTCTGTATTTACTATCCAACTATTTGCTAAATAATTTAATGATAACCAGCATAAACTAGATCAACGACTTGATTTCCACAGTCTGTAGAAGTGAATTCTAGAAAACGCTGGGCAAAATTTGCTTAGTGTCAGTTCAGGGAGCAGCCCCAACCAAAACCCAGCAGATTTCTAGCATCTCCAGCTCATGCAGCACAGCGTGGGCTCAGGCTCAAGCTGGGCACTGCAGTGCTTGTAAATTTATGAGCCGTACAATCCACGGTCATGTAAGAGGCAGCAGCCACTGCTCCAAGACTGGCCTGCCTTTGCTAGCAGGTTTCCAACCAACATTGAATACAGAAAGATCTAAGGATCAGCAGTTGTTTCTGGGAGGGACATCCTTGCCACACATCACACTGTATTTTGGACAGCCTCTCCTGTCTGCAGACAGTCAAGTGATTCAACCACATGTCTTGGGAGGATAAAGAGAGAAATACGCTGAGAAAAAGAGGAAGTTGCTTATGTTCAGGACAGCTTGAAGTCTGTGCTTGCTAACCAGAAAGTAACTTCTCATGCTAGAACGAGCCATTAAGAGTGCCATATCAAAGTTTTGCCTTAAACCAGAATGCCAGCAGCTGAACTCACATATTGTCTCACGTAGAGGATCAAAACTCCCAGCAAAAATCAAAGAAGCTGTTGCAGCCCTACATTAGGTTTAGAATAACAAAAACCTAAATCCTCTCTTACAAGAGATTAATATGGACATCGGGCAAATCTTAAGGCAGCCACTGAGTAATCAAGGTAAAATAAAAAAATTTCCCCTCTGCAGAAATAACGTAGATTTAAAGAATAAATAATTGCTGAGGCAGCTGTAATACTGCTTGTGATGGTTTTTCAGTGCTGTTTATATTAAAAGGCTAACAAATTTTCACCTTATAGCTGTCAGCAGACCAAGCATTAGCATAAAATATGTGAAGTATCTAATTTACCTTGTGGAGCATCTGTGAAGGCTATGAGATTTCAGCTCTGTAAATAGCTGGTAAACATCCCTGGTTTCCTATTTCGTTGAACTGGCTGAAGGGGAGACTCAGCAGATCTGCTGTTTAACCTTCGCTTCTTAGTATTACATTCAGTAAGAATAAAATAAGCAAGAACCATAATCATGGCCAGGCAGCAATGTCGGCAGTGGCTTAGTGGCACTTGAACAACAGCTGTGTGCCATCAGCACCCAGCTCGTGAGCTGAAGATGCTTTTGTGTTCCTGGCGGGATGACGTCCCAAAGCGTGTATTTAATATAACAACCCTTCAATGCCAGTTCAGCAGCAGTGTGCAGTCACAGCACGAGAGCTGTTAACCTAGGAAGAGCCTGGGCTTGGAGGGATGATTCTGTTTTTGCCTCTCTGGCTTTCCTGTGACTTCCCATGACGTTCCTGTGTCCCACCAGCACCTCAGCACTGCTCCTATTGCTTCCTGCAGGGAGAGGGGAGCAAGCTGTCTCAGCATCTTTGATGCTTACACGTTAAATGGCCTTTTCTTTTTCATTTCCTGACATGAAGACAAGATTGTGATGGCTGCGCCTTTGGAAAGTGTTGGCTCAACAGCTTGCCTGCCGGTGGCGCATCCTGCTATTGTAGTCATCTGCTTCCATCTTACACCAGCTGATCCACGGGGTCTGGGTTTATTCCAGCAGTGTTATTTCCAGAGCACAGCAGATGCTGGGTAATTCAGCTAGTTCCCAGCTGATTTTTCCAGATTTCTAGCTTTGGTCTGTCACTTCAATTTTTCCCTCTTCCTGACACAAACTGTGTATCCACTTTTAGCTTGATCACATTTTACTGTTTGGGGACTGGCTTATACTTACCTCAGGAGTAAATCCTGTGACTTGTAGAAAGTACCAAGGGGGACTGAACCCAGGGCAGCTCACTGGTGAGCTCAATCATGGTCAAGTTGCTAAATATTTCACAAGAGGGCACGAGGCAGCTCTGAGCGCCCACATCAGAGGGCAAAGTCACTGTTCCTTGGTGGCTGCAAAGTATCTGCATTCCTGGAAGAGGAACATGGTTTTGTCCCTGCCAGCCAGGCTGTGCAGGGTATAAGTTTGGTGGTGCTGGGACCAGAGAGGCAGTACCTACTCCCAAGGTACCCTTGGGAGACTGATGTAGTGCCGGAGGTACTCCCCACGGCCAGGCAGAAACACTCCCCTGTTTTTTACTCTTCTCCAATTCAGCCCCTGAGCTATGCAAAAAAAACACCTTTAAAAAAAAAAAGGAAAACACACAAAAAAAATCCCAAAGCAAAAAATCCCAACGCAAACAAACAAACAACAAAAAACCTAAAAAACCCCAAAAACAACCAAATAAAAACCTCCAAGCCAACCTCGACAGAAAACAGAAAAAGAGCTGCTTACTACTCTTCAGGTGGGAAGCCCAGCTGCCAGGGTAACAGTGGGTTGGGATATTCCCCCTGCCTCTTTGAATAAAGCTCTGAAAACTCCTGAAAGACGCCATGAAAATAATGTGATCACCTCCTGAAAATAATCTTAAAATACTTGCAGAGCTCCAGCGACTCACTGTTGTGTCTTTAGCAGTTGTGCAAAAAGTTTTGTGTATAGGAGTGGATTTACAGCAAAATGGATTTTCTGCATAAAATCCTAAGGGAGACAAGGCAAAGGAAATTTTAATTTTAAATAGAAAGGTGGAGGTAATATTATTCTTCTGTAGAAAAGAACTATTCATAAAAGCTACATAAGTCCAGATGCAGTTTTTAAAGGTCTTCCGTAGGAATAAGCAAATGGATTATTTTTTTTTCTTATATAAGGCACTTTTTGCATATTTCTGGAAAAAGGGTAGAATTCAATCTGTGTAGCCCATTGCTTCTAGCAGCTTCCAGACACCCAGTGAACTAGGAGTACTGGAATACAGTGATATTCAAAAGCAAACCAGACTTGAATGGGGAAGGACACCACAGTTTGAAAGCTTTTTTTTTTTTCAATTTATTGTTCTTTGTGACCAGCTGACAAAGCATTGGAAGAACGAGGTCTTTGAAGAAGATAAATGTCCACCCCCAGCCCAAACATAAGGCTTACATATCTTCTGTATCTATGTGATGACCCTCTCCAGAGACTTGCAAAGAAGAGAACAAACAAAATAAAACAGAAATAGCAGGGAGGGGAAGGGACCTTGGGAGGTCTCTGGGCCAACCTGCTCCTCCAAGCAGGGTCAGACAAGAGATCAGATGAGCTTACTCAGAGCTTTATCCAGCTAAGGTTTGGAAATCTCCAAGGACGGAGACGGCATTACCTCGCTGTGTCCTGTCCATGTGGGGGAAAAAAGCTTTTGCTTTACCTCCAGTCCCTCAGTCCCTGCTCAGCTGGCTGCAGGCCAGGGCACAGAGCTGTCCCCAGCCTCACCAGCATCACTGCCGGGGCTCTGCTGGCCCAGGGCAGGGCTGCCCTGTGCTCCTGCACAAGTGCATGGGACCCCCTTGGACCCTTCCTCCCCCTGCTCCAGCCCCTCCATATGCAACCCTGCCCTTGTGTGTGTTGACTGGTCCACTCCCATTCGGTGTCATCTGCAATTATCCAATATTTGCAACAAGTGTTTTTTCTTTTTTTTTTAAGTTGTTTATTGAAGTACAAGCAAGGCTAAGAAACTTCTTCAGAAATCTGAAAGGAAAAAAGAAAAAAGAAATAAGAAAAAAAAGAGAAGGCAAAGGAAATCAATCCCTTAAATACTTCATTCAGGAGTGTAATGATAGGACGAGGGGTAAAGGTTTCAAACCAAAGGAGGGTAGATTAACATTGGCTATTAGGAAGAAATTCTTTCCTGTGAGGGTGGTGAGACACTGGAACAGGTTGCCCAGAGAACTTGCAGATGCCCCATCCCTGGAGGTGTTCAAGACCAGGTTGGATGGGGCTTTGAGCAACCTGGTCTAGAGGGAGGTGTCCCTGCCCATGACAGGGGGGGTTGGAACTAGATGATCTTTAAGGTCCCTTCCAACCTAAACCATTCTATGATTCTGTGATTCTATGACCTATAGACAACTGTGGTGGTGGACTTCTGAAAGCTTTTGTGTTTCAGACGAAATCTAGGCAAGAAATCTTGAAAAAAAAATCCGTGGGACCAGACCTCTACCCACAATAAACTAAAGGCAGCTGGGTTATGTTGAATTTGTATATGCTATGGAAATGTCCCCAAGAACTTTGTGAAATTTTGGAGATTTAGGAAATTTTCTTCTTTCTCAGAAACAAGAAAATCTGCGGCAAGCTGGCATTTCTATTTTAAAATCAACATTCCTCACAAGCCTCTCTGCCAGTCCGAGAGATCTTGTGAGAGGAATTATTGCAATGACTCATAATTTCAGGAGGAAAAAAATGCAGACACATAGATGAGACTGTGTGGAAAGGGGTCACTAGAAACCTCTCATCCAGCCTCCTGTACAAGGCTGGGTTATGCTCAGTGCTGGGTCAGGTTGATCAGGGCTTTATTCCCCCTGGTTTTGAAAGCTCCCAAGGAGGGAAATTGCACTGCCTCTCTCGGCGTTGTTCTCCACTGCTGCACCATCCTCATGGCAAAATATTTTGCCTTTGCTGTGCACTGCTGAGAAGAGAATGGTTCCATCTTCTTGATGATCCTCCTTTAGGCTTAGCAGAGAAGGCAGTAATCACTGCCCTCATCCCTCTGGCTGTATTCCTGCCTGTACAGCCCTCATGCAGTCATAAAACTGTTGAAGATATTCAAGGGAAAACTCAGCTGAAAATCTGGAGAGCAGTGTTATGAAAGCTTGACTAGAAGTACCTGTCTACACCTTTGCCTAGTTCCGTCCCTTCGGGGGGGAGAGAAAGTGCCCATATTTCAAAGCAACACTGCTCCTTGCTGCAAGCAAGGGTAGGTCCCACCTCCTTGCTCTCCTGGGTCAGCATCGCACTGTGTGTGAGAGCGGGCAGCCCTCCCAGCAGGGAGAGCCGCAGTGCCCGGGCACAGCAGGGGAGGACGCTGCTGGCCCTGTACCTGTGCTGCAAGACCAAGCAGTCACCTGTGGACAGTAATCATTCCTGCCCAGGAAATGCGGGAGGCTTCACAAAGAACGGGAGGAACAAACAGTTGGCAGTCTCAGCTCAGCTCAGGTGCTGGCAGATCCTTTGCAAGAGCAAGAGAGGAAGGACGAATGTTGTTTGTAAGGCATTTCCTTGGTCATGAGCTGCAGAGGATCCAATGCTCCTTAAGTGCTTTCTAATCCTCCAGTGCTTCTTAAATCACTGTGATCCTGCTAGAGAGGGTTTGAGAACTGGCCACAGCACTTTGCAGTTACTGGAAGTTGGGTTTCGTTTCTACAGTCAGCCCTTGGACAAAACTCCTTTAGACTTCACGAGGGGTTTGTTCCTGGGGAAGGAAGGCGGCACGGGGCACTTGTTACTGGTGTGTCCCTGTGCCAGCCGAACAAGGCTCAGTACCTCCAATTTTTGAGTAGCAAGAAGCACAGAAATCCATGCATTCTCTTGCATTTCACACAGCTTTTGAATTTTCATCAAAGCCACAAACAGAGGCAATATCAAGGGATCTCTGTCCCCATCAGCCTTCATAGTTGTGTCAGACTTGGGAGTCCATAACTATGTGGTGTGATTTGGCAGCAACAGAGCGTCCAAGATCTAGCATGTCTTCCTTCTGCAATGTACTGTCCCTCACAAGCCATGAGCCCCCTGGGGACATCTCCTATCTGTTATTATTGATATCTAGAGATATTCAAAACCTGCCTGTATGTGTTCCTGTCCAACCTGCTCTAGGTCAGCCTGCATTGGCAGACGGGTTGGACTACATGATCTCCAAAGATCCCTTCCAAACCCTACTACTCTGATTCTGTGATTCTGTGATTGCTAGCCCAGGGCATGAGATCAAATAGCATTTTTTATAGCTTTAACCTCCCAGGTGTGATCATCCACCTGGCCTCTGTGATGCCTGTGTAAGGGGGTTACCGCTATGCTATTCAGAAAAGACCACTCACACATCTCTGTGATCCATTGACCTGGGTGGTGATCCACTTGCAGATGGCACTTGTCCGTAACTTTCCCGTGGTGTCCGCTGGGGTCTCACAGATGGCTTGGTTTCTGGATCACTGAGCAATGGGAGTGGGAGGAGGCAGCTCTCAGGCAGAAACCATGCACTGTGGGCTTGCAGTTGCTCGTAAAGTCGTGCATTCGTGCATTTGTGTTGGCACTGGAGGACACCCGTGGAAACCCCAAGCGATATTGTCACAGAGGAAATTGCAGAGACCTCCAAATCACAGGTAACTTCAACCGCAAGCTTGCCTTCCTTCTTCCTGCTCCCTCAGCAAGCAGAGAAGGAGGGCACTCGGGGGAATGTGAAACTTTTACAAGCATAGACAGCAATCTGCTAATGAGCTGAGCTCTGGCCTGCATGCGTACTGCCAGCCTGGCATTTTAATATTGTCCCTGGTATGAATATCACTCTTCAAATCCTGCAGACTCCTTCAGCTCTTTTACTAGAGGATCTTCGTTAATGAATTCTCTGTGGGCTTGTAAACATTTCTGCACCTCATTATTTGTCACTTCTGGATGGAAGCCTGCTTGGAGCTTCATTAACAAAGATTATCATTGTGAACCATGACTAATTCCTCCCAAAGCACTTCCATCTCTCATGATCATTTTTAAGTTTAAAAATAAATGCCAGCTGCCCCTTTTTTGCCGGAGCTTGTGCAAAGTACAATGGCAGCCTGACAAGATTATTGCTGGGGTGGTCACATGTTGGTTTGTGTCAGAGGTTCCAAAAGGGGCTTTATTTTGCTCTACAGATCAGAGAGTAATTTCTTTAAGCTTTACGGGAAGTAGAAAAAACAAGCTTGCCCTCATGCTGCCATGCTGACTTGCTTGCAGGAATGAACTTCGTGAACATGTAAAAATGGAGGGACCAAAAATAAACAATTATTAACTCACTTGAAACAAGACAGAAAAAACGGTGACTTGCACCGCTTGGAGCTTGCAACAGTCATTCTAAAGTTTCAGTTCGCAACCACCATTATCGAAACCAGTCTAGATATAGAAGGAAAACAAAGCCATTTTACCTCCCCACCTGCAAAGCCACTGCCTTGGGCTTTATTTTTTGCTGTTGTTATTTAAAACTGCAAGGTACATAGCTACATACAGAGGGTTAAGGCAAGAAGATTGTACAGCCCCGGTTTAATTTAAGCTCTTCATTGCCTGTAATTCAAGGAGTGTTAAGTTTGGAGAGCCCCACACTGTCTGCAGTGAATAGTGAGTTATCTGTATTTAAAGTTACTATGACAGGGCTGACTAATACCAACAGGGAAGGCAGTCTCTGTTTTAAAGATGCCCTTCAGCACGCATTCCTAGTAAGTCCTAGGAAAGCCTCTGTGACTTAAGGCAATCTTCATATTCAACTGACGACTTCGCAAAGAAGCATGAGGCTTGAGTGCATTCCTTACGGGCACCCATGGAAGGGACACCTCCGCTTTTGAAGTAGCTGATATTATACCAGTATGAAATCAAGCCTGGCATCCATTGCCATAACTCGGTAGCAACAACTTCGGAGGAGAAGGAGCTTGAACTCTAAACAGTGAAAACAGCAAGCTTGTTTTCAGGGCACAGATAACCTCTGAATGTGTTTGGTTACGCTGAAACAACGTGAAGCCACCAGTCATGGTTATAATTTATTGTCCTCCTAGGTTTGTGATATAGAAATAGATGTGCTATAGAAATAGAATAGATTTGTGATAGAAAAAATAGATATAATGGAATCTCTCACCCTGATCCAAGGCTGACTGAATATTTAGAACATCACACTACAACCAGGGTAAAAATGGTGGTCAGGGAGCAACACTCCTAAAGATATTTTTCTTATCCAAGTGGTTGTTTCAATGTTTTTCAAAGACTTCAGAGATTTCAGCGCACCAAACAAAAACTTGTGTACTCACTCAGCTTTGCTATTGCTTTTTTAGACTATGTTGGTATTTTGCACAGGAGCATCAGAGATCTGATGGCCTGGCTTGACTGCAGCAGGATAGCAATATGAACTGACATGACTGAAACAGATTCAGAAAGACTTCTGTAAAGAATGGTGAAACTGGAAAAAATATTTCCTGTTTCTCTGGGGCTATGATTTATGGTCCTTCTCCCCCTGTCCTTTGCTGCCATCTTTTTCCCACTGATGTGGAGATGACTACGTGGGTTTGGTGACTGCCTTGGTGTACATAGGGTTCACTGCAAAAAACCTGAGCTTGAACACCTCTCCCAAAATCTGTGATGTTTAATCTAAACTTTCTGGCATTTGCCGATACAGTTTTCCCTACTTGCAAACACAAATAAAACAAGAAAAACTTGTTCTCTCCAACTAATTAATGGAGAAAATAGAACTATTTCCATATAAATTGTTCTCCTAAAGTCACAGTCTTCCTCTGGGGTGGCAGCTGTGAGACTTTCACCCTCCCAACGTAACTTTCACATGTTTTCAGACTGTAAAACTCATGCAGGGTATCAAGGTCTGGTGGTGGTGATGGACGGATGTAGCACAGCAACCTGTTTCTCTTGCTCATTTCTTACCAACCCCTCCTGCCACAAGCCACCCCACTAGCTCCTCTCCAGCCTTTGCACTACCCCAATACCTGCACAAGCAAACCTTGCCAACCACCAAACCTGATGTTATCTGAGCACTCAGCAGAAGATATATAGTGGTATGACCTAAACACAACCTCTCAAGTTTTAAGAGGCTCTCAGACTGCTTCTGCTCTGTCTCAAATAGCTCTTCACCAAGTTTTCTTATCTTTTTTTCCCATTTTCTTTCAGTTTTTTCATTTGTTCACTTTCTCTGGGGCAAGCCTTTCTAGTGCTGTGCTGGAGAACAGCTGGAAATGGAGGTGATGCTCAAGTGCATTCAAGCGATTGACTGGCTCGAACTTATGTACCTGCTACAACTGCAAATTTTTCTCCACTCTATGCTATTACTCCCTTTTCACAAAAATAATTAAAAGAAAATTCTTTTCAGACCAGTTCTTTCTATTGCCCTTTCTCTCTGCCAGATCCACCTCTTCTCTGTGCTTCTTTTCCCTCCGAAATATTTTCTTTTCTGGGAGAGCAGCTGGAAGAAGTTGCTTTCCTTTTAGACTGTAGCATTTACATCCTGGTGTTCTCAGAGATTGGCAGGCATCTCAGGGAAGGCTGTTTGCACCGAGAGAAAGACCCATCCCTCCAGCCTAAGTGTGCCCAAAGGCTTTGCTTCCCTGGCAGGCACTTGAGGCTTGGCCCTCAGTACCTCCCAGCTCGGTGCAACGGCACAGACTGTTTTCATGCCCGTACGCCACATTGCATGCTTGTGAAGGGTTTCTGAGGTCATGCTGGTTTGATGAACTGAAAAAAGAGGAAAAGGTTGATGTGATTCTGAAGTGATGTCTTTGATGAGCTGGTGGAAAATTTAGAGTCAGGTCTCAGGTTATCACCTGGTCAGGCTCTTCCACCTGCCCAAGATGGGTGGCAGTGACTCCTCTGAATCTCTGTTACAGGCAGCACAGCTCTGTTTTGCATGCAGTTTTGGAAAGCTTTTGGGTAGGATGCTGGGCTCTGTGCTGCTTCTTTGCAGTATGTAGTGGGAAGAGCGACCAACTCATCATCCAAGACACCTCTGAGGTCTGAGGGAGTGATAGCATGGTGGGACAATCTCTTCGTTCTATTGAGCAGATGTTTAGCAGGTGAGTGAAAGGTTGGGTTGGCAAGGCTGCTGGATGCAGGCATCGGGCTGCACCAGCAAACTTAGGTGAAGATGCAGCCTCGTGTCAGTTCACCTCCTCCACACAGCAGACCCACGTGCACTAGTCCTGTTCCCACCTATGTCCTGTTTTGGCTCTTCTTGGTGTGCAGCACAGCTCTGGTACCACCTGAGGACCCCAGATCCATGCAAGAGTGAACCACTTGGTGCTCTGGAGATCCTCCTGTGCATGGTGGCCGCTGCAGTGTTATGAAGGTACCCCAACCTTTGACACTATGGTGCTCCAATGACGCCTGATCCCTGGTTCATGGAAAGCCCTGTGACTCATGCTAAAATAAGACATCATAGATGGTGTGCTGCTCATTGGAGACCTCTACCCCCAGAGAAGAGAGAGGAGAGGCAAGGGTTGCAGCCAAAGCTGGAAGTCAGGTGCTAAAGTACTTGTCTCTCCTACCGAAAGGTGTGATTTCACCACGTGCAGAGCCAGAGCTGGGGGCAGCAAGGTTTGGCCCTGCTCAGTGCCTCAGCCACTCTGGTCCTGCGAAACAAGACAACTGGAGACCGTTACCTTGCACTATGAAATATGGCAACGATGTAGGCAGAGAGGCTCTGTGCCCTTGCACATGCCCTAGGAACCATATTATGTACACAAATGATGCTCAGTTGGGATCAGCACAGCCGTGAGTGCTAACCCCTCCAGAGAAAGACAGTTCCCACCCAGCTGAGGAAGTAGGATGTCCCGCAGTGGGGTAGTCCTCCTGTGCCACAAAGGTGGCTGTTGATAATCAGGCACAGAAATTACACACGCCTCAGGCAACCTTCAGTAGGTTGTTGAGAATTTTTATTTTTATGCAGCAATACACCATTGCGTGCTGTTCCCTGACAGAGCTACTCTCAAGAGTAGCTTGCACTTGGTACAGACATAAAGGTGTTCTGTGCTCATGGCAGCTTTTGCTGTTCTGGTTTTTGGTGTTTAGCTATTGCTGTGGTCTAAGCCTGAAGGTCCGGAGCAGTCTGCAGGTTCAGCAGAGCAAAAGGAAGACTACTTTATTTCTCAAGGTCACAGGAGGAGCACTGAACAACCTCTGTGTGTCCAAACTGGCACACAACAAGGGTACACAGAGGGTTCCCACCCACAAGCAAAAGGCTCTGTGGTGGCTTTGTGCATGTATGCTCATCCCTCTCCGTCTTCTGCATTAGTCAGCAATGGAAAGGCAATGAAGTCACTCTCATGATGGTACTTGGCAATTTAAGGCTTGAAGCTCCTCAAAAACATTAGTGTGGACCACAGGTCCACTAGCATAGGATCCTGTCTCCAGCTGGAGCCATAAATGGATGTCCAGGAACCAGCAGCAATTTTACTGCAATAGGTTATGCTGCACCTCCCCTGAGTTTCCTCCCAGCCTCAAAATTTTTAGCTTGAGGCATTTCCTGTAGTGGATGTGGTTTCTGTCTCTTTTGTAATGACGAAAGAATTTATTTCCAGGTCTTGACCAGTCTCCTGGTGTTGTAACAAGATTTTTATTGCGTCTTTTGAGGAAACACTACAGCAGCTCAGATACACCATGTCCACATCAGATGTATGACAAATAAGGCTGACATGCTTTGCTGAGGACTAGCCAGTCTCTGCAGCAGTGGTCCACTTTCAAGCACGCAATGTCATCAAGGAAGGTGGTGTTAGGTTGATAAGATGTTCTTTTCTTCCACTTCCAGGTACTTTGGTTCACCTTGTTACATACTTGATTCATGTATTTTTGTCTGTAGCCAGCTGTGATTTCAATTTATAAGGTAATCATGGCACTGTAGGTTAGCAGTTTACAAACCCTGGCCACTGCACCATCCCATTTACTACTGTGGTACAAATAGCATAGACATACAGATCTCCTTAAGTTACTTTCACAAAGGTTTTCACAATGCAACCACTGTCATGGTTTCACAGACGAAATTGTCCTATTTCAACGGCAGAAGGACATGGTGCCCTGGAAAGTGGTGGTCCTTAGCTCAGTTGAGACTCCTGTCTTGTTCCTGACCTGTCCAAGTGAATTGCTAGGTTGTGATACAGATGAGGAATCGGCGTTAGCCCTGGTTTGCATACAAGGATTTGAAGCCCCGTGGATATTAGCCGTTGGCTAGTGGTCACACTGTGCAGGGGTGCAGCCAGCTCAGCTTCCAGCTGAGGGTAGAGAGGCATGTCTTTGCCCATGAGAGATGTGAGTCTGAAAACCGTGTCTCGGGCAGCAAAGATTTGCCCTGCTTCATTTTCTGATGCTGGTGCAAAGCTTTGGAGGCTGGTTTCAGCTGCATGGGATGACCTGTGTGACTGGGAACATCTGTGGAGGGAGACCCAAGTACACACTGGGTCTGTAGGGTATTCTCTTAAAAAAAATACCTATTTTTACCTTTACAATAAAACCCCTGTGCTATAAAAATCCCATCTTTCCTGAAAGTGTTTACTAATACTCGTAAATAAACCTACCCTTTCCACAGACTATTTTCTGATTTTTCCTCTCGTAGACACACAACTCTGTGAAGGTTTGGATCGGAGTGGCGGGGGGTTCTGCTTATTGCACCATATAACTTGGCTGCTAACTTACACCAAAGCAAACGTAGCTGTGGAGGAATTTGTGGCCGGTCTCAGTACAAGAGAGAACGCCTCTAATTTAGGGGAATTTACGTCACCAGGGACAAACTTGGCTCCAGGTACTATTTCTTTCGGATTTCATAATGGAAACCAGGCACCCACCCCAAGCAAACCTTATCGCAGCCACAGTTAGATGAATGCAAACTCCTAATGCTGCAATGCCTGGTGTTGGGGAGGATTTCCCTGTAGTTCTGCTGGGCAGGGAAACTCGTGGCATTTGGGTGCATCCCCCCAGAGGGGACAGTGTGTTTTGGTCCTCTAGCAGCCCTGGTCGCTTTGCCGGGAGCTTATTTGGTGACTGCCAGAATTGACGCAGAATTAAAATATGCTGATGCAGAACGAGCGCCCGTGGATCAGTGATACCTGCATGCATATAAAGGCATATTAGATGTACGCAAAGATGCCTCAAATATCAGCTCCCAGCACATTTTGCTTCCCCACAAGGTGACTATTCTTCCTAAAAGCAACATACCAAACACCTCCCTGGAAAGTGGTTGCATATGACTATGTTTCTGGTCCCTGATTTTTTATTCAAATGGTGGTGCCCGCTGCCTTTTTCCTTTATACATATTGATGTTTCACCTGCAAACATGGATTCACAGGAGGTCCCACACATCTTCTTCAGCATTCGTGTTAGCTGTCAGCTCCATCTGTCTGTGCTGCCTGCCGTGTTCAACTACTTTCTCTGCTGTGTTATTTGGAAAATAAGGAGGAATATTTTTTTTCACTCATCTCTTCATCTTTTTCTTTTCCTTCATCACTCTTTCTTGACAAACATCTGGCAGTTGAACTGCAGTGCTTTTATTTGTAACCAGTAAGGGTGTCCAGGCAAACCCTTTGAAGGCTTTTTGCCTGGGCTTTCATGAACTGACCCCAGTTCTATCCCCACCTTGTTTTTCAAACAGATCAGTCAGTGGTTTGCACGTGGTCATACCAATCCTCGGTGCCAGGCTAACAAAAGCTAACAAAAAGAAGCCTGCTGCTTAGAGATCAGTGACAGTACTTATCTTTAACAGAAAAGGCCTTTATGTTGGATTTTAAGTTCCCAGGAAAATTATGATACTTGTTGGCAGATGGACATCATTCATGCTTGGTGCACAAAATTACCCTTGGTACTAATCAGGCAATCACTGGATGTGAACTTTGTATACATTTACTGAGTTTGATCAATTTTTCCACTATGCTATCTGTGCTCGGCATATCAGCTATTTTTTTAAGGCCCATATGAGCTGTTTTATGGAGAATTAAACAGCCTTAAAAAATATATATGCAAAGCAATATTCAAATCTTACTTTCTTACTATTTTTAACATGTTAAATAATACATATTATTTCTTTCTATTTGTTACTCAAAGCTTCTCAGAGATTGAACTATCTCCTAGTGGGAGGTCCAGGTGTGGAAAACTGCAAAAAAACCTGTCTCTTGCTGTTTGAGTGCTTTGCCCTCTGAACGGATTTTGCCTCAGGCATGTTCCCTTCAAAAATGCAACTTGGCCTTGTTGATCAGCCGTGCTGCAGTAAACTGTTTTGTTTGTAAGTCATTAGAGGTGTGTTTTACGGTGGAGTGGTCACGCTCCAGTCCAAACTGGAGATGCCCCACTTCCCTGCCTCCACTCTGGGCAAGTTACTATACATATGATTCCTGCTCGAAAGGCTGGGCTGGTGGAGAAAAAGGAGTAAAATGGCATGCCCAGGGACATCTGAACCCACGTGTCACAGCCAGCTCATTCTCCTAGCCACTTGCAGTTGCTGCACAAGCAGCGGGAAATGTATTGGAGAACAAAAATGCTGGCCCAGAATGTAAGGGAGACCACCCATTAAGAGGTATTCCCTTCTGACCAATTTTGAGGCAGATCCAAAGAAGACTGAAGATTTGGTTGTGTCCATCTGCACCTCCCTGCTTCCAGTGTCCCCGGGTCAGGCTGTGGTGAGGTGACACTGAGCTGCGGACAGGGCAGGTACCCTTGGAGCTGGGAATACGAAAGAGTGGGGTACAACATCCCAGCACTCTTTGGTTGTCCAGTAGCACGACACCCCTCAGCTGATCCCAGGCTGCAGCTGAAAGCATGGGCTTTGGGGAGACTCTTCCTCTCCACACTTCCAGCGCAGGGGTCCTGCTACCTCCCTGTGCCAGCTCTGGTGCCCAGAGCCCATTCAATTTGCTAACACTGCAGAAAACTACACAATTCTAGCTTAGTGTCCTTCAGGAGTACCCAGCAAGCAGAAGTCAAGCAGCTTCCCTGACAAGACCAGCTCTGAGGGAGGGATGCCTTTCTGGAAACATGCAGAAGCTTCTTTTTTGAGTGGGGGAAAAAAAAAAAAGCTTTTATGTGTTTAGACAATTGCTTTCTCACTTTTATTCTGGCCATCTTAAGTACTCCCTTGCTTTTTTTGAGTCAGAGGGCATATATGGTCTTTGAGTCTCTGAATTTTTTGGGAGCTGCCCAACCCCATGGATGACACGCAATTAAGATCTGGTGCTTTCAGGGAAGGTGGGATGGTTTGGGGTTCCCCTTCTCCCATATTGGACATTTGGAAAACCCATAGCTATGGGACAGTGACCATGTGGTGTGGGTCGCTCACAAGAGCAAGTAATGCACAGCGAGGCCCCTGCACGCGCTTCTCTCTGTGACAAGCAAGGGCAAAGAAATGCAGATTGAAGGCAGCCCCTGAGAATATGCTCACTGTGATGGTAACCCCCGAGGGTGCCAACATGCACAGCCAGTGTCCTCTGGGATCTTTCGCCTTTACTGGGAAATCTCAATGACGGATGCTGAACAACGGCAACTGACTTGTGCAGTAACTGTCCTTGAAACCATTATCTTTCCCACTGAACAGCATGCATGAGGTTTGGACAACCCTGCTATAACTTAATTAGCATCCTGGGACAATTCATAATTAGCTTGTAATTCTACCCTGCTTCCCGTACTTGATTTCAAGTAACAGAACTCAGGCGGCAGCAGGACAGATGTCTCCCTGGATTCACAGTAATTAGCTAGTTGGATCAATGGAGGCTGTTTTTCCTCATTAATCTGTCTAGTGGTTGAGCTACTCTGTGAAGGCTGTGACGGCTAACACGGGCAGAATGCTTTGTTGAGTGGGGAACGTGTGGAGAGGAAGGACCCTATTAAAGTGTTTATTTTCATGAAAAGGGTAAGAATTGATATTGCTTGGGACCCCAGCCCCTTGGTCAAATCCAGTCCAAAATGTGTTCGAGAAGGGAGAAGCATCAATGGGTCTTTGTTGTGGAGTCCATGCAATGGCAGACAGCAAAAAGACAACTCTCTTGCTTGTCCTCCCCCTTCTGCACATGGGAAGCTAACAGAATTATTTTCTGCTTATTGGCAGGTTTACTCCTTGATGTGAGCCTCTTGTTGTGCCTGGAGCCATTAGTAACCCCTCTGGGGCATTTGGGTGGGATTTTCTGCATGGGTTTGCATTGCTTTACTTGCAGAGGGGAAGCGGGACTGTGTCTCTGGCATGTTTCTGTCTACAGCATATCTGCAACACTAACCACATCTGACTCGTCGGGAGTCCTTTCCCAACCTCATACTGGACAGGAAGGGTAATAATGCTGATCAGGAGGTGGGTTTGCTTCCTGTTTGTGGCCAGGTCATGTTTGTGTAGAGCAGGTTCAGCAGCACATGCTCCATGAACTTCTGCAAGTGCCGTGACTGCAGAGAGAGTGGGTGCTGAGCAATACCCTCGTTCTTCTTGCTTTTCTGAGCAAAGCAATGGCAGGATCTCCACTAATGAGTTGCTGAAACAAAGCTGTCAGGATGATATGCTTGCAAAAGACTGTTCTGCAACGAACAGTAGGTTGGGTAATGCTTTTTTGTAGGTTTCCACGTAGGAGGAGGTGTGGGCCGTCTAGCGTTTTGTTGGCTATCAGGCTTTCTTAGAAAAACTCTGTGTGCAGTGGCAGAGACCCTGTGATGTAGGTCACACTTTCTCCCTTTTGGGGTTTTTCCTGGGTTTTGAAATACACCCAAACCAAAGGGCAGACTGGAATAAGCTCTGGGGTTCAAGAGCCTGCTGGGAAAACAGACAAAGCAGCTCCTTCAGAACAAAGTAAACAGGTTTAAATCACAGAGAAACGATGACCTTGGGGCCATGATCTGGGAGCTGTTGCTCTGAAGACCCTCCTGCTCCTGGCACTTTCAACAAATCAGTTGCATTTCCCGCGCAAGGAGGGCTGAAAGCCAATTTGTACCAAAACCCCCTCTACGCCAGGACTCTTTCTTGAGCCCCATCCCGACCCAGGGCTCTGTGCCATCTCCCGGGTTTTACAGAGCTTCTGCATCTCCCACTGGCGTCTCCGGCAAACCACAAAACTGTGGCAGGCATCGGAGCGCAGTGTGGGGGAGGGATGGTCCAACTGCTCCTTCGGTGATACTGACCTCCTTTGCCCATCAATTACCCACACAGGAGTCTCTTCCACTTTCCTCTCTGCTTCACTGGCAGTTACTTAACAAGGAAAGTGCACTTCCAAACAAACCGTTTGCTCCATGCCATGGTAAACAGTCTTTGGCTGCCGAGCCAATTTTATTTTTTTTCCCAGCAGCTACAGAGGCAAAAAGAGAAACTCATCCAGAGTGACAACGCAGGTCTATAAATATCTGAGTTCAGGGAATGGAGGACCAATTTTCTGGAAGCTGTTTCTTCTCCATGGGAGGATTGTGCCCTAAGCACGGCAGAGAGCTAAGCACCCTCTCCTGGAGCTTCCCAGGAGGCCACCGAGCTCAGTCTGTTTGCAGCTGGGTTTCTTCAACATCTCCTTTAGGACTTGCCTTTCGAGGTAGCATGCCCAGGAGACCAATGGGAATGCCCTGTGGCAGAATGCACTGCTCCCCAACACTGCAGGGGAGTGTTGAACAAATTTGTTGAATGAATGGTTGCTATTTCTGCTTTTGCAGCCTTCCCCCGGTTGCACTTTTCTCCCATTCCGTATGGGAGCTGGTGGTCTATCTTGGGTGGGACTCACTGCTCTTGGTGTTATACAGCTTTAGTCCTTGTCTAGAGGCTCCAGCTATCACACAGCGTGGTTCAGCAACATCCTAGAGCCTGTGCATTTAGTTGCTGCCCCTGCTTGAGCCCTGTAAGTTATTCCCTAACCTCTAAACTCATGAGGAGAGACAAGGAGAAAGGTGTTTCCCTCAAATTATCTAAACCCCATTGAAGATGCCAGCCATTAATCTTAGGGGGCTGTCAAGAAAAAAAAAACAAACTGGAGGGGCTTGCAGGGACTTGGAAATGGATAAAAAGAGCACAGGCTGTGAAAGGCCAATGCAATCAGTCAGTCAATGTCTTATTGACCAACTTGTCTTCATCTCAGCAGACAAACCGTCTGCACCAACAGTTATGCTTGGGCCACAGCCATGGTCAGCAGGATGAAAAGCAAGAGAAGCAAAAATGCAGAGTGCCTGGAAGAGAAATCAAACACATCTATGGGAATGGAGCAGAGAGTATTCCAATAGCAGCCTAGGAGCAGCGGGTGGAAGGAAAGCAGGGTGATGCTGCTGCAAAAACACAGAGTGTTGTCAGATGGATGATAAAAGGCAGGCACCAGCCAAGGAAGGTAATTTTCACTTGAGCACTGGGTAGATCTGAGCTACAGTGACATGCACACATGATAGATGGGCGCTTGGAGAAAAAACTAGCTGGAACCAAAAAAAACTATACATAGCCTTAGCAATATGGGGAAAGGCTGAAAGAACTCCTCATTTACCAAGGAGAGAGAAGATAAGCACCAACTTCACTTGGTTTTCCATTATGTATGAGGCCACAAATCCATTCTTCCCAGGGCCTATTAGAAGTCAGACAAGTAATCAGCCTCATTTGCTCCACGTGTGACTTGTGATGCCGAGTGCAGAAATGTTTTCTGCAAGGCCAGGGCAGAACAACATTGCATAGAGCTGCCCAGACCACCAAGGAGTCTCCTTCCCTGACAGCTTTTGGGTGTGTTTAGACCAACTTCTGTCCAACTTGGTCTAGGGATGTTGCATTTCTGCTCAATGCTGATAGGTTTTTTTACTATAAGTCTATCCCAGCAGTATATTCTTATCTGAATGTGAGAAAAGAGGGTATCATTATGAAGCCTGGTCTTTAATCACATGCATTTTACTTGGACTAAAAAAAAAAAAAAAGGCAGAAGGGCCTTGCCCAGCGTGGGGGAGCACTTCAGGAGCTGTTGTTTTCCTTCCCTGTGCAGTGCAGCCAAGCTCTGCCTTCAGCACCTGCGAGGGATGGTCCCAGTCTCTGTGTGCATGTCTATGGCTGAGCAGCCCCCTGTGTGGCAGAGCTTTCCCCATGCAAGGGGAGGATGTCCTCAGCCCTTGTAAACCCTGTTCACCTGCCCTGAGAGGGTACGCCTGCGTTTGTCTTTTGAGGGGAGCTCTCAGTGTCTGCGCTCTGCAAATGAGGGGGGACTGCTAAACTCCCCCTTGCAATAAATCAAAGCAATAAGGAAGAGAGACATGTGTATTGAAGTAGGTGAAAGCATGGCCTCAGGAGCCCAGCTTTGACCTACTGTGCTACTGTGCCAACAATGTTATCAGGGAAGACAGCAGAAATACATTTTCCCAAGTCTTTAAGTCCACAAGGAACCACCCCCCTCCCAAAACAGAAACTCACATTCACTTGAACAAATCCTGACTTTCTAAGGCCAGATACCCTGGGAAGTTCTAACCAACGCTACAGAAATCCGCTGCTTTCTTTGACAACTGTCTGAAAGTGATCCCTCTAAGTGTCACCCTGGGTGAGGACTTGCTTTTCCTGAAAGGATGGTGCAAACAAACAGCAGGCATCCTGCAGCACACAGCAGAAAATGTCTGCAGCTTTGGGAAAAAAGCACATCCTGGAACAGAGGGCCAAGAAGAGTTAGAATTTCTCAAGCTCTTTTTATTTGTCATCTCAGGGGCAGTCCTCATCCATGCTAACATCAAGTCATACCACAGCTTAATCCTGGTTGGCAGCACGTTAGCATACTTCAAAAGCAATCCCATCAAAGCCAGCAGAACTGCTCTGGAGGTCAGACCAGTGTAAACAACACATTGTCACCATGCATTGCATATTCTTAAAATAAGCTGTTATGCTGGTTTTAATGTATCCCTATGCTAGATTATGCAGCGTCCTTGCTTGGGGCATTTCTTCTGTGAAGACAGTAGGTAAAATCCATTTCTGGCAGGCATTTCGCAGACGGTCTCAGAGGGAGCGGCAACCAAACCAGGGCAGCAAACCAGAGATGGAAGGTGGACTATCCCTGGGAGATTGGGCAGAAACCATCCCTGGTGGGGAGCAGGTGGGTGAGCAAACAAGAGCACCATGGAGGTGGGTGCTGGACTGCTTCTTCCAGCTGTGCTCCGTAAAACCTCTGTTTGTTCTGGTCTTAGTGCCCAGTGCCCACCTGTGCCCATACATCTCATGCCTGTCTACACTTCTTTAGATTTAGGTTGCCAGCTGCTGGTGAAACCCCTCTTTTACTTTGCGTGTTGCTGTAAATGCAAGGCACCAAGAACAGCAGCATTGAATCTGCACTGCACCTGAGCAAAACAGGCTCTGCATAAAGTGAACACTAGCCAAAATAAAAATTACCTTAGGGCACAAAGTTAATGCATCAGAAAAGAATTGTATGTATTCAGATCGGTGTGTTTCATATTCAAAAATTATATGTACAGGTTGAGATCCTTTTGCATTTTACAAAATCCTGTTTTGCTTAACCTCTGACTGTAATTAAATGTTATATATGATGATGATGATGACATTTCCCACTGGGCTGGACTTTTTCCTAGTCTGCATAAGGAAACTGGTAAACTTGTTGATCTACCTAGCCTGAGGACCCAGACTTCAGATCTTCAGCAGAAAAAGATACGCAGTTTTGCCTTGAGATAGAGGTCTTCAAGATGTTCTGTCTTCCATAGAAGAAAGAATTAGTGCCTGAATCAAACTTCACTTTACTTACTGTTGACACAGCCTAAGAGATCTAAATGTGTCTGGCTTCATTTTGATTGTTAATCATTTCCATGCACCTCTGTGTTGAAATTCAATGTAAATTTCTTTATGCTAAATCATTGTTCCAGCTGTGAAGGTCTTTCTAGCATACATCAGGAATGGAAAGCATCTACATCAGAAACTGAATGGACTTAATTCCTTACATTGTCAAAATGCTTCTTAAATGCAATTTAGAAAATGGTTTCCATTTGGAAAAGCCTGGTCCACCACACAACCAAAGGGTGCTGAATCGCAAATGTTCTCAAGAACAACACGATACTCAGCAAACTTAATGTACAAGCACATAAATATTCAACTTAGTGTCAGTGTGCATGTATTAGATCAGCGATTTTATGCAAAAGGAATGTACAAACACACATACACATTCAGGTTCCATCATGCTTTTTCTTTTGCAAAGAAATGTGTTTTGTAGCATAGAGGCCAGGGAACTGCTTGCGGTTTTCTGTGGGTGCACAACGCCATTTCAAGGGGCTGCTAACTGTAGCCACTTCTGAGGGAAGATTAACTCACTAAAACTGTGGAAATAGAAGTGTATTCTATGTTTTTTCCAGAGCGGTAGTCACTACTTTCTTTGGTTTTTTTCATTTGCTTCCTTTCTCTCAGCCCAAACCAAAAATCATTCAGACGGAAGGTCTTACAAATCACCTTGCTGTGAGTGCTGGGCACCAGAAGTCGCGTGGCTATTTTGTGCTTTTGTGCTCCTTCCACATGTTTCTGTATTTATTCTGATTCTGACCCACACACCTGAGCTCGCGTTGCCTGGGCACGGTGGCAGCCCAGTAGTGAGGGTAAGAGGGGGCCTGCAGTAACCTCTTAACCTGCCCCCAGTTCTGGGCAGATCATATCAAATCTGGCACCTGTAAACAGTAACGTGAAACTGCTGGACCCTGCAACTGCGGCACAGCTGCTGTCGTAATCCTTCCTTCAACTGAAAAAAAAACCCCATAAATTGGTGATAGCTCTGAAGTACACAGCTTGGACATCATCCTGACCATGTTTGTGTCTCATACAAATTTGTTGGTTTATTTATCTGTTTTATATCTGATGAATGATGTGGAGATGGGTCACAGAGCGCAAAATAAATCTTCACTGAAGTCAGCTGGGTCATGGAAAAACGGTCCCTGTCCACTTTTTGAACTCTGTGGCTCTTCCTGCCCTCGGGGATGAGTGTTTCTCAGGTGGGCAGGTTGGTGGAGCTGGAAGCAACCCATCCAGGCTGGGAATCCCTGCACAGCCCGGCCGCGTTTCCCCGTCAGACCTGTACAGGTCTCCTCTACCTGCTGTCTGCAGAGTTGCTGTAGATGTGGTGTGAAGGCAACTGGTAGTCTCTGCTGGTGGATGGAGCTGCAGAATTGCTTGTTCAGGCTGCCTGAATGCCAGGCGAGCCCTAAGGCACATGCTTTAGTTTTCCCTCCCACAAGCAGGGCAAGATGACCTCTTATCTCAGTCCAGGTGGGTGGGTGATCATGGTTTCAACATGATGCGTGGGCTGTGGTGAGCAGGTAATCCAGGCAAACCCTGGGGTGCAGGAAGCATGTTCAATCTCTTGGTGTCACAGCAAATCCTAGTTGAAGTCCTGCCATTTGTGTGACCTGTGCAGGTGGAGAGTCCAGATGGTGCGAGAGCAGCAAACTTGAGAGCAGGTCATTACAGAGTCTGCAGGCTTCTGAGCACACAAGGAAAAAAGTTCTCTGTGAAGTCATGAAGCCCTCCCCCCCCACTAGTCACAGATAGCCTCCGCTTTTCATGTCCAGTTAGAACAACTAGTCCCTAGCTAGTCCTAGGTTGTTCCCCAGTTAGAACATCCCAAGCACTGAGAAACTGCACAAGTGGGCCAGACAGGGCTGATGGCAGCCATCACAGAAAGTTAAAATTCTGGTTAAAACCAGCATCTTTGATTGAGCTTCCAGTTAAAGAACTGGAAGTCATGCCTCTGGAGTTGAATATGGAAATAGGAAACAGCTTTCATGCCACCACAGAAAAAATAAACCATAGTAGGGTTTGCTAGTAACATCCCTGATGAGGGTGACAGGGTCAGCTGGAGTCCTCTGGCCATTGCCATTGTCCCGTGGTGCCTGACACCAGCTGTCACGTTTGGCCAAACCATGACCCAATGCAAGTTGGTGTTGCCCCATCACTTCAGTGGAGATAAATGGCCTCGATCAGCAGATGGTCAGGGTCAGAGGCAAAGAGCTTGTGCTTTTGCCTCTTTTGCCTCTAACCTTGGCTGCAGTGACCACGAAGTGACAGAATTTAAGATCCTCAGGGCAACTAGGAGGATATATTCCAAGCTTACAGCCCTGGATTTTAGGCATGCAGACTTTGATCGCTTCAGGAATCTGCTGGCCAAAGAGCCATGGGACACAGCCCTAGAGTGAAGGGGGGCCCAGGACAGCTCTATTATATTCCAAAAGTCATGGCAGTCTGGTGAAGTCCCCACTGACTGGAAAAGGGGAAACACAATCCCCATTTTCAAAAAGGGAAAGAAGGAGGAACCAGGGAACTGTAGGCCAGTCAGTCTCACCTCCATGCCTGGTAAGATTATGGAGCAGATCCTCCTGGAGGCACTGCTGAGGCAGAAGAATAACAAAGAGGTGACTGGGTACAATCAACACAGCTTCATCAAGGGCAAATCACGCCTGACAAACCTGGTCGCCTTCTATGAGAAGGTCACAACATCAATACACAAGGGGAGAGCAACTGACGTCATTTACCTGGACCTGAGCAAAGCCTTTGATGCTGTCCCGCATGATATCCTGGTCTCCAAGCTGATAAAATATGGGTTTGATGGATGGACAATTCAGTGGATAAAGAACT